>JAQFXY010000204.1:0-45070 GCA_034693865.1 Ceratophysella sigillata
AACCTTCGTTAGAAGGTTTCCCTTTTGTGACCTTTATCCAACGCTGTGTATGCAAACCCGGTATGCCACTACGGTAAAAATACTTAACCCGGCTCTTTTTTTTAGCTTTTCCCTCAAATTGGAAGCATTGGAAGGCTAGATTAATTAACTTTCGGCTGAGCAGATCTCCGATGGATGGAAAAACTGTGAACTGAAAGAAAAGAAGTGAAAGGAGTTGTCGAGAGAGAAACAAAGGAAATCCAATAAACATGACACGGAAAGAAAGGAGCTGAAGCCAGGCAGTGAAGGCATGATGATAGGAAAAAGGAACAAAGTCGCCCAAACACACACACAGACACAAAGTGAGGAAAGTGAGCTTGCTGTGCTCCGTGGAGCAAAAGTAGTCGGGTATCGGCGGGTATGACAGTTGGCTTTCTATAGACCACCTAGCTTCCTCTCTCTCTTACCGTCCTCCACTCTTCAAGACTAGCCTACCGGCCTTTCCCTCGATGAATTAGAAAGTATTCCATGGTGGAAATCAATTTGGAGGAGCAAATAAGAATCCAGCTTCAAATGTTCCAAGCCTTCAATCGATCCAGGCCAGGATCCTTTTTGGAGTACAGGGTGAGTTGGAGCCGAGTCCAAAGCTTCAATCCTTCCAATACAGCCTTCAGTCTTTGTGGCAAACGCTATTCATCAGAAACATTAAGTTCTAGCAGGCTTCTTTTTGTCTAAAATATTTCTGAGAATTTCTGCTATCCATTGTTTCAACACTATAAGTAACATTTTCAGGTTTGGGTTTCAAGAATTAAATATTCGGCTTCGGCTCCACCTCAGCTAAAGACTCATTTGAATATTTTTGGTTTCAAGCGTACTTGGGTTAAACATTTCCGGCAAGGAATTCAAAGTTTAAGTTTAGAACGATAGTATGCATATCCTTTTATTATTCTAATAGAATTAGAACTTTAGGATTGTGAGTGAGCAAGGTAAGTGAATATTACATTCATTATTCAGAACGTAGCTCAAGTTATACGCTTATTTAATGGAAAGCGACCTACAATCTAATATTGCCCGTTTTCCCTACAATCTCCACTCTGTATTCCTGACTCAGACTGTAGCTGTTTTTTAAAAGGTAGGAAAGGAGAATGGAGAGCTTTTTGAAGCTTAGGGAAGGAAGGTGATCAGAGGAGAAGTCCGGCCTTGACTGCGTGGAAAGATCAACAAAACTCATCTCGGTCAGAGATGAGATGAGACAAAACAAAGGGAGTTTGAACAGGAGTGGAGTTGTATGAAGGAGAAGGTAAAAGAGGCATGGACACCGGAATGTCCAAAACTGGAGCCGAGCACAGAACTGAAAATCCAATCATTATTTCCCAAGCTCATAGCCTACCTTTTCGGATCTGCAGCCTCCGACTGATGCTCCTCTAATCACAAATGCTCAAACCAATCTCCGATCATCAACAACACTCGAGCATTCGACTTTTTCTACAATTTTCCTTCAGCTCTCAAAGTGCTATCACTTCACTGGACAACTGGAAATTCACTTATTCTCACTTGGAGTTCAAATGAAATTCTGGACTTTTCAATCAAACGTCATCCAAAATCTAGTTTCAATAAAATTCTAAGCTTCTCGCTCAAAATGTTCAGTATTCAAGGGAAATTTAAGCTTCAGGATCAAAATTGGTAATCACTTCACTACTTAAGTACTCTGAATCCCTTGGCAGCCTGGAATGCAAATTTCAAATGTAATTTTAAGTTTTTCCTATTCCAAAATTGTGGAAGATGTAGCAATTCTCAAATGTCCTGGTCCAGCACTTCAAAAATCTGCATGCGTAGCTCTTAGAATCCTGTGAAACTTCTCACAAGCAGCACTGCGTGACTAACTGGGAATTGTACTAGAATTAGAACTGAGGAATCCTTGATAACGCAAATTCGGCGTGATAATGGATATTTGAAGGTAGAACCGGTTCGTTTGTTGTTGTATTATTTTCCGTTCAGCCAAGGAAGGTATGCGGAGCGTATAGGAGGAACTGGGTAGTAGGTAAACGTGAATGTGCGGACAGCCTGGGAACGTAGACCCTATCCTTTCGGGATCTCGAACTGAACTGAAGTCGATGCATTGGGCTCCCCAAAAACTCAAACTCTTCGCATCTGGTTCTGGCACTTTAGCATTAGGAAGTCTGAACCGAATTGAAGGCAGAGCAGGCATAGGAAAGCCAGGACCAGGCCAGAGACCATGCTGCTTAGTGCTTCCTAAGGTATAACATTATGCGCTAGGGAAAGACGGGGGAGGGAGTGAGTAGGAAACTTGGTGGTTGTACGGAAAAAAACGAAATGAAACTGCTTCAGAGAACCATCTCGAGTCCCAGCCTTTCCAGTGGGCTCAAACTTGTTTTTTTCCCAAAATGAGACGAACTTGGTTGAAACAAGCTGGAGGCCTCAGAGATGAGAGAAACCCCTGTCCTACGCCTCGCCCTCTTATCTTACACACTCTTCATGTCGTTTATACGTTTTGAACTTAAGCGCGTTGAGACACAAGCATAATCTATTTTCTCGTTTCTATTGGCTGATGGCCTCCATCTTTGTACTGCAAGGAACTCCTCTTGTCTTTCCAAGGTTTTGAAGCTGATCATGGTACGAAAACTTGGCTTTGCAGTCTTACCGGGTAAAACCATTGTTTTCAATTAAGTCGTCTTCGCAAACTTTGTCAACATTGTTAAATTACATCAACAAATTCCGCATCTGCTGACGATTTACCGAGTAATAATGGAATTAGTTCCTCAGACTCTTCGTTAATGCTGGATCTGGCTTACAAAAATCCAACAAATTCTCTGTAATGAGCTCCACATCTTGTGCAAGAAATTGAATTGTTTTGACTTGTGTACAAATAGAGGGTGAAACTACGCGTAGCTTCTTGGCTTTTGAAAGCCATAGATGGACTGAAATGTTGTATCTATTGAGACTGTAATGCAGACATGTTTTATTACAATTTGAACTGGAATATCGGATGAAGCTCCAACGCTCGAATGGTCTGACAGAGGAAATATGCTACCCGGATCTCTAATTAGTTTGTAATTGCCTAGGTCTCACGCAATACGCTTATGTTTGGTACTAGATAGCCTGTAATAACTTGTACTATATTCATAATAGACCACATTTGGGCTAACTGGAATAGCACAAACAAAACACAACTGCCAAGTCCAAGCCAAGCCAAGGCAGGTGGCCACTGTGTACTTGAGTCCCAAACCAAGCACAAGGCAACTACGTTCCTGAGTTCTGTTCACCACACTGAAGCGAGAAGTGACTTTTTGGCTGTGGCTGACTAATACTAATCCCTCTTCACAAAATCCAAAACCCTCAAAAGTATGTCTCGGATTATACTAAACTTAAGTCGGATTTAGGAACTCCTATCTCCGCCCGCACAATGGAACCAACCCCAAACTGAAGCCAAGTGAAAACCAAAAAACCAAAGTCTTCGTCTTCGTAATGACTCTCCAATTCCATTTTCCCTTTCTCACAAAATAAACGAAAATAAAATATTTTCTCGTCTTGAAAAGACAGATTTTTGAAGGATTCTCCCTTATTATTCTTCTTCTCTTGTTCAAAATGAAGGGAAAAAGGAAGGATTACTATTTGCGTCAAGAAATTGAATGTTGAATGACAATGGAATGACAGGGCTCCTTGTAGGCAGTACGCGTCTTATGGCATAACCTCCTCTGTCTGTCCGCCACGCTTTTCAACAGGATCTTCTGATCTTTTTAAGGCTTGTCAGATGGCAAGGTGAGGATTTTGGTTTCACTCGTACATGATAGAACTGAGTGGGTTATTTATTTGGAAAATACAAAAAAATGTTAAACAACAAAATTCTTGAAGCAATATAACTCTCTGGACTTTCCCTGGTTCCAAGCAGCCGCAGGCAAGTGTTTTTCCCAAGAGTGAAGTGACAGACAAGCCCAAATACAATTCTAATGAAAATTCTGACTGACGCCTTGCCAAAAAGTTTTACTATTTTTTTTCTGTATTCCAAAAATTGGAGGATGAAGTTGTGTATACAAATTAGCAGTCCGTAATGCCCAAGTGGGAGCTGAGAGAACGGAACAAAAGGAAGGGAAAATATTAATATTGAATGAAAGAAAAACTACAACTTTCTCCTCTCCTGTTTATTAACGAGTTTGAATTTTGAGTAAAGAAAAAAAAACCTGCCTTCGGCAGCTAAGGACCAGCTAGAAGTATTAATATTACGCTATCGTTCCTTCAGGCTGAAAATAAGTATCCCTTGCCTTTCTTAAAGCGTGTCGGCGGGACAGAGATGTTTTGTCATAAGTCCCTTCGGCTTCAACTGCTTCTCTGTCATTAATTTGTTTCTGAGGGCGAAGGAGATTGAAATGGAAAGTTTTCTCTCTTCTTTTATCAACAATCTTCTTTTTGTCTTCAGATTCGGAGTGTACCTTAAGCCGTGGCGTAGACTTTTGGGCATAAATAAATATAATTAATAGGCTTTTCTTTGAGCACCAGGATTTCCACTCCATTTATTTCACAAAAACAGTCCCGTTCTTTTTCCTACTTTCGTTTCTAGTTTTAATTTCTATTTTTACTAATTGACAAGTCCAGACTTCATATGGCTCTCTGTAGTTTGCTATTAATGATTAATTAATGATTAGGAAAAATAAGAAAAAATCTCAACTCGGCAATACCTTCAGTGTGGCATAATAGTAAGTTCAGAATTTTTCTAGTAGGTATACACAAGATACTTACAAGGACCATTGTAGGCTGCTGTATACTGTACTGGTCGTACATTCAGGTAACCCAATGTACAGGTTAGGAGCGAAAGGAATTTAGATTTATTTAGATGTAAGCTCAGTGCTACGCAAGTTGGCTCTGTTTAGTTGTGTGTATTTTGAAAGGAAGAGGAAATGGAATCTAATTAGCAGAGAGTGAAAGGACGGAGAATGGACCGAAAAAAGGCGTAGAAATGGTGAAGGAGGGGAAGGAAGAAAAGAGAAAACTCGGTTCATTCTGGTCGTCAGTAGTGGAAACTCAGATAGTTTTTTGTATCATAGATAAGTGGCGTTTATGGACATTGACATGGAGGCTCATCCCTCCTTCCCTCCAGCAGCAGCCTACAATGGATTGGAGCCCGAGTTGCTTCCCTGTCTTCCTCACTAATACGCGTCTTAGCACGTCACTCGGCTCAAACCTTGGCTCCATATGTTATCAACGGGGTTCGTGAATAAAGAAATGACAACAATGCGCTTCATACATGTAAATATCACGGTTGTCCAGAAAATCTAATTTGTAACAGCTTAGTTTACCGTGTGTTCAAAATGAATATCAAGGAATTGCGATCCAACATTTAGCGAGGAACTTGTAGTTGAATATAACTAATCCTGGTGAGCTTCACAAATTGTAAATTAATTTAGTTTGTGGATTAAGATTTTCCGATATCCATCAAAATACACGAACCGTTTTCGTTTTCGAACAGATGGAAAATCCATAGATATGAACTAATGACGTTATTAGCATGGAAATTAAGAAATACTTCCAGACCCTAATGTATTGCGGTGCGGTAAGAAGGCGGAAACGAGCGAGCACTCTTTTCACATCCTTGTATTATTGTACTAAACGTATTGCTTTCTGCTCTCAATGTGAGCCAGAGCACTTTTTCCGTTCAAGAAAATCCTATTATTCTCTATTACACGAAAAGCGAAAGCATCATCTCTCTATATACGCTTCGTGCACCAACAATTCACCACAACCCAATGCTTCAATTCAAATAACCCAAAAGGTCAGTCAGGCCTTTGTTAGTTAACGTTAGCGATTTACAAGTTTATTGTCTGTCCAGTCCCATAATTACAACACCAAATTTTGAATTGAAAGCGGTGGACTAATACACACTACATATATGTAGGTAGAGATATGCGGAAATCAATATCCACCACAACACGAAACACGTTCAATTTTTAACATAATTTAAATTGTAACTGAGTTCACAATAACTTGCATATTCTGAATATGGAAAATAGAAAAGGCGGACAATTTATTCTTAATCGTAAAAAACGGCTTTCCGAAAACAGCGTTGATACGATTGTGACATGATGAGAAGAAGAACGAGCAAATCCTTGGGCACAAGCCCTATGCCAAGCCTATGAAAAAATCCTCAAAAATGGATTGGAGTATGTATAGAGAAAGAATTAAAAGTCATTCATCATTCCAGCCCCATGGATTATGTCACGAAATTTTTTATTTTATTATTTTTCTTTTCCTCCGCACTTCCTCATGCATGTTTTCCACGCTTTTTTATTTTACTTTATTTTCTCGGTGTGGTGAGTGAAAGTGGATCCATCTCACTCCATGACGTCCTCGTCATCAGTGTCATTAAAGAATGGCTTTTCAGGTTCTCCCAAAAAGCTCGGCCTAAACGTACAGCGTGTTTCAACGCCAGGCTTCCTGGCTAATTGCATGGAAACATGACAAGTTTTCCCGGTTTATCACGCCTCTTGCACTAACTTTACGCTTTGAACGTATCTTCTTCCTTTCTACCGAATTATATTACTGCCGTACTTAATAACTTGATTACATGATTCCTGCGCTCATATATGGCAAATGGGATAGGATATGTAATGTACGTCATTTTGAAAGAAATGGATTAAGTGTAAATATATTGGGATGCTCGGTGCTCAAGCACTCTGTACATACGAGAGAGACCCTTCTTTAATATTTCCACCTCCGTGCCTGTAATACATAGTATTGAGTATTCATGGAACTTCATGGGATATCCAAGTGTTGGGTCTGAGGGGACTTTTCACACGTTCAACTTAATGTCTAATCTATAACACAATATTTCTAATTAGCTCGCCGACAGAGCTTTTTTCTCGGGCGGAAGGAAATGATGCAGTGAAAGCACTTATTTCACGTGACTCATCTCATCGTCAACTTTCGCCTACGTGCCTCATTTACTCACAAAACCCGGAACGTATCCTACGCAAGTAAAAGTAAAACGCCCAACCAAATCTATAATGCTCTTTGAACACACTTGTTAGGTGACAACTGAGCGTCTACTCCAATTAGGTGGCGACAACTGGATGGACTGCATGGAGCATCCAAGAGTTGATTAACTAATTAGAGTCGGGTTAGGTCAAGATTCGTGTTTATTCACTAATTGCTGCACCAAATTATGCCTAAGGCTATACTTGCGGTTAAAAAAAATGTATTTACCCCCTTGGATAAATTTATTATCCTAAATGTTCTCAAACATCCATATCATGCCAGGTTTCATAATCCTGATTTTGATAACTAATTGCATAGTAATAAACCATCAATTAGGGTTCCGTAAACATATCCCTGACTACATTTTTTGAAATATAAGTTTTTGGACTGCAGCTGCCTCTTTTTCCTGCACATTTTGGATTTATTTCAAGTTTTCAATTAGAAATTTTGCGGTTATATATTAGGTTTGGGTCTAGCTCGGATGGTAAAGTGATTAGGATCAGTGTGGCGAGTGGGGAGGTGAATTGGATTGTAAGGGCTGGCTGAGCCCTTTGTTCAGGTATAAATTGATAATGGATTCAACACTTTTCCCCATTAGATTATTACATTGGGCTCAGGGGTTCTCCGGTTCCCTTGCCTCAATTGACAAACTCCATGGGCCGTCCACACGTTGCAATGCACGGAGCATTCTTTTTATTCCATCCACTCCTCTTCTACGTTCATACTGTAGTAGTACTGAATCCTCAACGGAACCAAAGTTGGGGACGCGTGATGACAGAGATTCCAATTCAAGTTTTTTGATTTCGTTTTAAAAATGAGATGACTGTTTCAATAGATACCATATGCAGTAGGCAGCATGATCGGTTTGAAGCTGAAATGAGATTTCAAACTTAGAAATGCATTTGTTACAGTTTGCATACACTCACAGTTCATTCAAATATATTTACTCTTAGAGCCCAGCATGTGCGTGTACCTGCAGGTATGTACCGATGCTATGAAAGTTTCAATTCTAAGCTAAACATTGTGTAGCCTAATCAATGTAGGTGTTAATTCAAGCTTTTGGTATATCCGAGTATCATCCAAATCTGACTTGGATTCGAAGTTTAATGATTGAATAATCTGTAGCGAAACGGGTTTCAATAATACAAATATGATACTAGGTATTTAGCACAAATGCATTCGTACTGAAATTATAAAACCAACGGTAACATGTTACAAGCATAGGGGGAGTTGGATATTGTGCCTGATGTGCCTTCAAGTACTAAATCGGGGTAACTAAATACAACTGCAGCAGCCTTACGTTCTGCTCTGGATACACGCTTTTCCAAAAGCGTACAAGTAAGCACAAGAGACGAACAAGCCCTGTACAATGCAACTCTTCCTGATTTCCGCATGCATTGGTGACGATGATGAGCTGATTGGTATTAGTATCATCGGGACACAGCACTCTGGAGTGCTTGCGTCCTGGGAAAAGGCTTTGTTCCACATGACTAGACTCCGACAATTACATTGAGTACACATTCTATTCAATTTTGGACTCGGTTTTTTATACAATTTCACAAACCTTAATCCCTCCACGTCTACTTCAGCTTCAATTTTAAATGGAAAGAAATACTTGCGTCATTGAACGCCGATTTGTGATGCTCAAGTATGAGACTATTGCATTTAATACGCGCGCTTGCTTAACTCCAAAATTTACGATTAGTTAAATTAAACCTGGTATATTTTAAAGGTTTTGTATGACCTTCTCCACTATAACATCCGCCCAGATATTGCCAAGTAAGTAAACCAAGCAATTCACAAATCCCCAGAACTAGTCAACACTAGCGAAATATGTAGCTGTGTCCGTGTGCTGAATGAAATTATATGGAAGTAGATGAAGTTTTTGGTCTGCTTATTAAATTATCTCTGTCATGTCAGGACGATGGACGGCTGAGGCGTGTTTCACTCCTACCGGTCTCCGGAGTCACTTTTCTCAGCCTTCCATCCATCTAGGCTACGTTCAAGGTTCTAGGTCACCGAAATTATTTGAATATTGAAGAAACTCGATCGAGGTAGGATACTGTTACCTCCGTAATCTGGTTCATGGCTTCTGTTGGATGTCTTCATGGCTTTCGCTAATGACATATGAAAGCTGAACGTGGCTAACTTTAAATTGTCTTTAAAGTATACTATTATACTTAGTTGACCATTCTTGCTGGCGATGGCTAAACAATGTTCCTGGGGGATTTTCGCTGAAATTTTGGTACCGTTGGAAAGATCTCGTTAACCTCATGATTAATTGTTCAAAATAAAACATGGTAACCGGCCATAAACAAACCTTATCATATTGTTCCATTTCTCTTTCCCTATTACTCAAAAACCGGAATTTCGGCCAATTTAAATATTATTTACATTTGTCGGTATTTGAGCGAGGATTTGGTTGAGGCAGAGGACGGAGGCTGATTGGTAAATCAATAGAAAAGGCTGTAGCACATGGATCCAGAAACCCAAAAGAGCCACCGCAACGTCGCTTTGTCTTGTTTTCCCTACACTCGCTACACCACCCGCATGCCTCAGATGCCGACCAGCAACAACCCAACCAGGTACAGAACGTTGCATTACTTCAGAAGAGATAGGATGGATTTTAAATAAAAAATCCTCTTCTTTTGTTGTGGTTCATTGAGAAGGCTGTAACCACAGGAGTGATGAGTGAAACTATTACATTATCCGCCTCAATACGTTCTGCTTCACAATTCACAAATTATGGAAACTCTAGCCTGCTCACCATGCCACTGCTCTGCTCCTACCCGCACTTTCACAGAGACACATACGCTTTGGTTCCGGTGCAACAGTTCCTATTCCATGCTCAGCCCCTTCAATTCAACACTCAAATCACCAAAAAAATAACGCCCAAAACCACAATCATTTATTTATACTTTGAGTTTGGGTTGGAGTCACACACTCAGGCTGAGAATCGGAATCTGTATGCAGTATCCAAATTAAAATTCCTCTTGTCTACATATCTGCATCCATCCATTCTGCTGGGCTAGAAATCCTGTTCGGGCTTTTCCGAGTTTTGAGTCTAAAATTTAAAAAATTACTACGAATGCTGGGCTGGATCTGTCTTTTAGCTCCTAACTGTACGAAATTAAGAATTGGAATTTTTAAGCCCGTTAATTTCAGAGCCGAGTCGTAGAGTAACCCTCTGGATTGACCCAAATGCCATGCTTAGAGTTTCCATTACGAAAGCGGATTTGGAAGCGGGGGTTGAAAGGGCGGCGAGATTTGATAAATCCGAGTTTATGTCCCTGCCCCGCCGTAGCTCAATGGAATGCGTGTAGAGAGCTAATGCAATAAAAGTTGTAGTATTTTTCTCTCCCATGTGACTCCCTGAGTCTTATTTACTATGCAAAGTCTGTGTGTTTTTATTGGGATGGCTGCTAATATGATTTATTTCCCTCTGTCTCAGCCCTCCTGCCTCTTCGGGTGATGAAAGGAGAAAGGCCTAGTCTCTGCTCCTCTTCAAATATGCATGAGCAGGCGGGGAGGTGAGAGAAAGTACATAATAATGCGGAGAGAACTTTTCCAAGTCGAGCAAGAAACAAGGAAACCCGCTCCCGAGGTGTCATGTTCCGGGAATCTTCGCCAAAGGGAGCTCATTAAACTTGCATGGGACGAGCACCGACTGCTCCACCGCCTGCCTTCTCGGGCTCACACTCTCCGTACAGTGCACGGATACATGGACGGCAATTAGATCAACACTACCGCAGAACAAGGGCATACGGAGATGCTGACATGCAGTTGAGATCACAATTTTCATCTTTCGAGAAGAATTCATTGGGACGGCAGCTTTTCATGCCTCATAATCGGCTCAATTGGCTGTTCGCTGAATTTCAATGCGACAGAATCTGTGCAGGCGTCATACTTGTCACCTTACGTGGAATGCGATGGTTTCACGAATTCAAATTCAAAAATTCAAAGGGATCTGCTGGACTTGTAGCCAATTGAAATGACCAGTGGCTCTGGCATTAGGAATTTTGGCAGACCAAGAAATCCTCCGATAAGCAAAGGCCTGGACCGTTCGCAGTGAGCTCCAATCTGTATCCCAACAGTCCCTGCTCGATCATGCAATGTGAATTTAAAATGTAAATTTAGTTGGTCCGTTTGTGCTTAATTTAAAGAATCAAGTTAAGTTATATAAAATTCTATTGACATACTCATTGATGCCCTGATCCTCTATGAATACTTAATTAAATACAATTGAAATAAAATATACTTGCTCTTTAAAGCAGCTAAATATTTGTAGAACACCGACAGTTACGGTTTAAAATGTCCAGAGCACGTATCCAGTATAGCTTGTTTTCATAAGAACGAAAGTTTAAAAAAATGATTTTGACCGAGACTAGTTTTCCAGAAAGTTCTTTATATTCGGTAACATTCCACGAATGCGGCTGTACAACGTTGGACATACCTGGAAAAGTACTGAAGCAATAAATAAATGTCACACCGTAGAGTTCAAAGCAGTGGCAGCCAAAGAGCCCGGATTGAAATACGGAAATTTCATATAATACTTATTGGCTTGGACCACGAAGTTGCGGGAGGGTACATGGCGGTACATAATGTTCTGGAGTAGAGTACACACATGTCATGACCAAAATATTGATGGTTGGCGGAGAAGTGAGCCGACCATAAGTCCCAAACTGTCATTCATCTTCCTTATTGATTTCCACATGTCAACCCTAATGGATCGACGGAGTCTATTCTACACTCAATCCTTTCGGAACGCATAAAAAGTCAGCAGTGGCGGAATATGGGCTGAGGGAAGATTTGGCATATTGAGGCCCAAATCGGATTTCGATAAATTGGGGGGAAATATGGTGACAAAGGTTAGCAATTAACCCGGATTAAAATATTTTTGCTCATAGGCGGCGGTAAGGTGTTTAGAATAGATGGGTCAAATGGGTCATTTAGTTATTTATTTAATACGGTAGAATGCAGAAGGCGGTAAGCTAGTAAATGTGCGAACAGTGTATTCAATTGGTCAAAAAATGTCCAAGAAATAAAAACATGAAATCCATGTCACTACTGGATGAATGATGGATTGTCTCCGGATTTTTCAACCAACCCTGTTATTGTACTGTACTGTGGGTGAACTGCTGTATACGGACTGTAGTTTTGACTTTGCAGATATAGCCAGTTTCGACCTGAGGACTTGGCTTATCACCGTTTTCCTCCGTAACCAGAACGCGAGAAGAGCAAGACTGACAACTTCCGCTCTTCCGATTACACTTCTTCCGCTTATAAACGCCTAATCATCTCGAAGACGCGTAGTTTAGGAAAAACACCAGCACTTCATTCAGGACATGAAGTCATCATGTATCGTATAATTCTAGTCCTAGGCTTCTTAGTTTCTAATGCAAGCAACTCTTGCGGCTCATACTTGTGTTGCCAATTGAATAATCAAATTCCAATTTTTCAGGCTTGTGTTTCAATGCGCATTGGCGCCCGTATTGCTAATACATCACCTAGTATAACGACGTTAATGATTCTGTGGTGTTTGCCTGTATCTTTCTTTCTGTCGAGGGTTTCATTCTGCTTCTGATTGATTGTTATATATTCAGTAATTACGAGCTCAAAACACGTTATAGTTACATATTTTCGTGCAAGTTGTAACCAGTTCAGTTACACCGAGCAGTGCTTGGCACTGATTCTGGGGCTATTAAGCGTTTTTTACTGTTTATGCCTAAATCAACATTAACAATGATGCTCAGGAATTTCCGGATATATTACAAACAAAATACGAGCCTTAACAAGTTACTCGTGTAATCCTAATTAAAATCATACATTATAGCGCATTATGTAATTGTTTATTTACTTAGTTTTGTCTATCAGAAGCAATTCTTCTTCAGGGTCCACGGTGCAGAAATATTCAAGTAGCTTTCCAAGACATCTTCGCTCGAGCAGAAGTGTTAGTGTTAGAAATGAGATGATTGATGCGGTTTGTTCCAAATATGGTTGATGCTGGTGGATGGAATGGGTGTGAGCGTGTCCGAATGAGATAAGAAAGTTCCTTTGGTCGGCCTAACAATAGTTAGTTGGTCCATTTAGACTTGTTAGGTGAACAGAACAATAGGAGCATGATTAGAGAGAAAACAAATTATGGAGGAGATCCAAAAGGAAGAAAAAGTAGAATTGGAACCCAATTTCATTCATACACGTCTTTCATGGAAGCCTGTTACACAGCGTACAGTGCTGACTACCATCAAGCTCTCAACCAATTGCCATTAGCATACACATTCACTCACTACATGTGCAGGAGGCAGCGATATTTTCAAGGTTTGAGTATAGAGCACCGAACTGCCATATTTACACACACAATGCTCCTCGCGGATTTCCTGAACAAATCCCATGTGCGGAGCTTAAAGAAATGGATGGACAAGTCCCGCTGAGCAGCCTTGTATCCCCTCAATACAACCAAGTTCCAGTTATAGATTGGGCTGACCACAGTTTTTTTTTGCACTACAGTTAGAAAGAAGCTGCCTGTCCACGGCGGTTTGAAACCAGAAATACCTTCTGAGCACTGCATATTTATTATTCGGATTCAGACAGGAAAGCCACATACTGTATATGTTTCATTAGGTTTTGCCTGATTGGTTTCGTGATTATTCAGAAAAGTTCTGGCTTTCTATTGTATTACTAGATGCTTTGTTTTTGCTCTTTTGATTGTTTTGAAACTTAAAAACTAAATTAAAATATCATCGTTATGTAGTACATTAGTTTCAGTTTGAATTTGCTTCTCATAAGCACCATGGTCGGTCCCAATCAAATTGGTCTATATTTGAGATATGGGGAAGGGTGATCTCATAAGGCGCTTCTGGTCTGTCTGAACTGGAAAGTCCAACTTGTTGTGAATTGGTTGGGATTCTGCTATTCTTCTCGATGGAGCACTGGACGTTAGTTAGGAGGTTCTAAGCGTGAGTCAGAGTTGGGAAAAGTTCTGTGCTTTCAATTGAAAAGCTTCTCTCTAATTACCAAGAACTCAACGTTTCTCTTGAATAGAAAAGAGACAAAATCGGATTCTGGGAGTTTGACTCCCAAAAGGAAAAAAAGAAAGTCAGGCTTGTTGGGTTGGAGCAGGGTTTCTTTCTTTTGAGAAAATAATGATGTCGTCTGTCGTCTGACGATGACACAGAGGGAGCACATTGATTGGAACCCAGCCTTTTGTACTGATGGACACGGAAGTGTCACGCGAGACCCCGTCAGCTCTGTCCCGGCCTACCTCACCAGCTAAACTTAATCAGAATATAGGCTTGGAGAGGGATAAAAAAGGAACAGAGACTTATCCGGTTTCCTTTGCATCTCCACTACGAATGTCTAACGCCTGGCATCCCAGCAAGGATTACGGATAAGAATGTAGAAAATTACCAAACAAGTGCTAGAATCAGAACACAAAACACTCTGCCATCTTGGGACTTTGTTCTATTTTGCTATCAAGTGGATTGCTCCATTTATGCCAAATTGTGTTTTACATATCTACGGGGATATATGTGTATGCCGCCATTTTTACTGTTTCGTTCATACGACCCGTAAGGCTCATAAGAACCAGTATATTCACAGGATTTCGAGATTTCATACACCGGGTTATTAGGAGTTCTTTGAAGTAGATTAATACAACGTCTCTCGCCTTGAGCGAAAGTTGTACAATTATCATTGTAATTTGTAACGTGAGTTGAACTAAGAATAGTAACGGGAGGTGCTGAGAAGAAGGTGAAAATATTGTGCTCAGCCTGTAGCGTAAATTGAGTCAAACAAAAAAGTTTGAAGTCTTCCTCATCTCCTCTGTGCACATGTGGAACGTGAAAACGAACGTCATACGCCATACGTATACCGCAGATATTATTAGAGAGCGTTATGGGTGAAGCAGAGCAAGTGAAGTTGTTTTGAAGACGGAGGAGCTCATGAGAGCATGAAATATTGATGAAAGGCAAGAGAGGAAAAAATTATTCATGAACAGTCCGTCTCATGATCATCATCAGCATGATGAAGAAATCCAATAATGTGCATACCGGAATATTTCTAAAAAGAGTCCGGGCTACTAGTCATTCGGACAATCCGGAAATTCGGCTAAATTATATGGTTCCGAGCTAAATACTACTAAAGATGTTGTATAAACTTAGCAACTTTTTTAAAATCTGTCTTTATCCATACATATTTATACAAGTTCCCAATATTTATAAAATCTAGCGGTTCACTTGCACTTTGCAGTTTAAGGAAATCATCGTTAATCTACCTTGTTTTGTCTATTCAGGCTTTTAGGGACGCTATTCTGAGTCTTGAGCCCTTGAATTGCAAATAGAATGGAGAATATTCCCCGATAATTCATAGTATAGACATTCAAGTGTTTAATTAATTCTATTTTCAAATAAAGTTCGTTAGTTCGGCGCTTACTTTATCACATATGAGAGTCGTTTATTTTGGCACAGTCGTGCATTGGAATATTTATGGTTTGTAGTTTTGTGTCTGCAATGCAGAGAGGATGAAGGAGCGGAACCACATAATGATTACACAGTTCCCAGTATGTCATAGCAAAACGGGTGATGAATGTCTGACAAACTGTGGCCCTTTAGTTGTTGGCAAGAAAATGAGCAAGAGGAAAAGACAAGAGACACACCCAAAATTCAATTGTCACTTATTCCGTAGGCCCATCAACAGAGCGCATTTGAACTAGTAACCCATGGTCCATACTCCAGCTAGTGGTAACATAAGAAATGGCTGTGCTAAATCCACCTGAGCTTAAGATTCAGTTTTCTCTTCAGAGGAGCTAATTCGGCTTCAGTGCAAGCAATTTGCATGGAGTCATTAAATTCCTCTCTGGGAACGAAACAATGCTCAAGTCGTGACTCAAGTGTATATCCCAATGCAAGTACTGGAATTAGTTCTCAATTCCGAAGTGAAGAGGAGTCAGTGGGATATTGGTCAAACATGAGTCAGAACAAAAGGGGGTACGCTTAAGAGTGCGAATCAAAATGAAGTGATGTACACTAGTAATCCCTTGTAAGCAGAAGCAGCGGTGAAGAACATGCACATCAGAGCCAGTTACTTAATTTAACTTAACTAACTTAACTTAACCTAACTAATTTAAGCCAAAGAAGTCAATGAATTTCCAAATTATTAGTCAACCAAATTGTGAACACATTTCCTTGAACCAAGGCAACACGTTATACTCGTATGTATATAAATACATTCATATATTTGAGTTTAAATATTACTTTGACTTCAAAATTTAGCTCTAGGATAAAAATTTAGGATAAAATACTAATTTTTATGGAATTTGTAATATTAAGTCCGTTATCTTCTCTGATTACAAGTATTATATATGGGAAAACATTTTTCTACCGGCAAAAAATTGAATTCTCCGGCAAATCTTTTCATATGTATAGGTTAGGTTAGGAATCTGCCGGAAATGTCTGATTATTTGCCTGAAAACTCTAATATTTTGAGGGTCGACTAATTACAAGCCATTACATATAGTTAAAAAACACGAATATATAAATATTTAGGCACACGTAAGGAATATAATTAAAAATGTTTGCATCAAAATGAATTCGGTCTAGTATATACAGCCATGCGTCTGAGATGCACATGAATCCTGACAGTTCTGAGCACCATGTACTTTTGTGTGCATTGAAAATGACCGCACAAGCTAATTATACATAGTGGACATGACTGTTTCAACAGACAGAAATCTCAAATACTGAATACCGAAACAGCATGCACTAAAACATGATAGTAGTAAAGAAGTCTCCTGTGTAATGTAATGTAACTACCTACTGTATCATGCCAATCAAAAAACAGGGCAAACAATCATATCCTGTCCAGGAAAGGAGACGGTGCTTTCTAGGAAGAACAATGGAATGAAGTGTGGACGACTGTTCAGAGCTGGACTTGCAGGGAGTGAAAAAAGAAGACAAGACAGTGGCGGATAGCCTGCTGCTTCTTTGGAGCTCACATAAAAAAGTTGGAAAAGAGAGTGGACGGATTTCCTGAGGAGACCATCCTTTCTCTGGAGCCTTGTGTTCTCGAGCGTCTAATAACATCAATGACCAAATTGCATATTCTTATTCTCTTCCAGCCTTCCCCTTGTTAACAATAGACTCATCAAGGAGTCAGCTCTTAATTGCATCTGCATACACACGCATATTCCAGTAAAAAGCATTGGCGAGGCTTGATACGGAAACACATGCTCGCACTCCTGAAATTTATCAGTGCTCCATTTTACCTGCTGCAGAACATAGCTTGTGTGACCATTTTCAACATATTTTCAGTAATTTCCTGCTGCTAAAAAAGTTGAAATTGCATACTATGTAAGTAGATTGTTGCATTTACTAAATTAGCTGATTCAATTATTCTAGAATTCCTTAAGATTCGACTGTATTTACCTGGATACAAGTGTTTGAAATGAAATTATTTATTTCTGCAGAAGCTTTGACAACTGCAATTGCTTAAAAATTGTTGTACCTACCAACGCTCTACATTTTGGAAAGACCATAAGCCTGTTTCCCGACACCTTACCTTCTGCTGGCACATAATCTTTGCTTGGCTTGAAGATGACAGGCCAGGGAGTGCCAATTAATGAAGGCAATGTTGAAAAAAATTAATGATATGATTATGACTCCTCATGGCACTCGGCACTCTGAATTAAGAAGGTTCTCTCGTGAAGAAAAAATACGGCATTTAGTAAGTACGGCTAATTTCATTCTCTCGCCTCTTCCAAAAGACGTGGAGTAATGCCTCATTTCCGCCGCACCGATAGCGCAGCCTATTCGGCCTAATTATCCCAAGTTTGCATATTATAGGCTACGGAGCTCTTCCAGAATACTTTTCTGGAATGTCCTTGCTTGCCTATCCACCTCCAACTGATATGGCACATTTTCAGAAAACATTACCATACCATTAGGCCAATTTTCACCACATACTGTACATCCGTCTCCATTTTAATCTTGTGCAACTTAAGCGCTAGCAAGAGACTATAAGTACTCTTTGGAAATTTTGTATGCTTCACTTTCACTATTCAAATGATTTTCGAAAAATGCTTTACGTTTTGACGTATATTTAATTTAATTCAGATTCCAGGTTTGAGTCTATTCGTTTCTGGTCTCTCTATTAACCTCTTTCCCCTTATCTGCAATAATATCGCGATTCCTTTTCCGACTGTCAAAATGAGAAGAGGAATGATGTATGAATTTGAATTTCTGTTTCTGGTCAGCCGCTCCTTGAGTCTCATGTGCAGTCGAAATGTGGACTGGGACTGCAGCAGGCGAGTCTCCAGAAGCACTTTGGATAATCAGAGAGCTTCTTGAATTTTCCTCTGGCACTGCCAGGCGTCTTGCCCGGTCACTTCCTTACTCTAAAGAAGGAAAAGAGCCTGCTGCAGAACAGCCAAGAGGATATATAGAAAAATACTATCTGCGGCAGCTCGAAACTTGAACTTGAAACACAGTCAAAGATGCTTGCGAGACAATCGACCGTTTCTGCTAAAACTCTAATACTCTCTCAAAACATCGTTTTTCCTAGAATCAACATACTAGTACAAATAGGAGATTCAAGATACATGAGTATTCAGAAAAATATTAATAAAGATATACAATTTTTTCCAAAACTTTGGACCAAATCTTCAAAGAATATTTTCATATAACTTTGCAAAAGGTCTGTTTCCAAATTTTCTCATCTTTTAATACTTGTGTTCTAGAGGGAATTAGAGGCTAGATGTGAATGGCCTAAGAGCCTTCTGGTCTAGAGCGAGAGATTTATATTTGTGAGAAGGAAGTCTGCTGCGAAAGAGAAATGTGTTTCTTGGGTCACTCCCATCTTGATCTCGAGACAGAGCGAAGAGCAGAGGGAAGGGAGAGAAAAATGTGCTGCTCATAAATCCGTTTTCTTCTCCAATTAATAGTGTATATCGGGGAATAGGAAGGCTGCTGGAGGGAAGCGTAATGGAAAATAAAGCGGCTCTTTACAGACCTTGATCCCATTCACAGATTAGCTCTGGAGGAGCTCCTCCAGGAATTTTAACTAAAAGATCCTAAATCTCGCACAATATTTCAAACCAATCCACATGTAATATCGATTAGGCAGCCTAGTAATTGAAAACTTGCTCTCTATATCCTCCCTTTGGGAATCCTTCATATGACCCACACCCTCATGCTAGGAAATCACTAGAGCGACATCCATGAGTGACACTCCCGTATGATTCGTACACTGAAGTCAAGCATGAAACTGGGTTATCTCCCAGTAGCATAGTGTGGTTCTACATTTTTGAAAAAACCTTTCTTGTACGTTAAAATAAATGCCAAACACGAAAAATCTATTTTTCAAACTAGGGACTTATAGTTCACTATATTACACTGAATTAAAATTCATTTTGTTAGTGGATGGACTAGCTCCAGAAATGAATGATCCTGCACTTTGGATTAAATAGTTGATTAAACAGCCTAGGCACAATTGGATCCAGAAGCACCTTTTTCATGAGCTAAACTCTTTAAATGCGGCATGACGGGACAGAGTTGTGTGTTTATTTTAATACGCACGTATCAAGAGGGCAAGAGCCTGGTATCCGGCCCACTCCAATATAGATATAAATCATTAGGCAATAGGTAATAGAATTTTAAGAAATGTGGCAAAAGGAAGCAGGTAAGAAATAACCCTGCTCAGAACTGCCCTGTCATCCTCTGCAACGTCTCAAACCCATCATCATGGTGTTTAAGGGATCCTTCAGTCCTCTTATTTCTTCTAAAGAGAGGAAACAAACACTGAGATAAAAAAAACAGGTCTATCCGCATCTGTATATGTTACAGCTTGACATTTATACGCTGTCTCTACAAGTTTATCCATGCATAACACCACAAGTGAGCAGATTTTAGTTCTCCATCAGTTAATTAGAATTATCAAGTAAATATTATGGTGGAATTCAAAATTAGACCACACAGCCACCTAGATTCTACGGGATTAGTTGTCAACCTAGCCTCGACATCTTGTATGTTTTAAAAATAATTGAAATGCAAATGCGTTTGGATAATCAAGTTAAAGATAGCACACCTAATGAAGATGATAATATTTGTATATTTGTATATATTTGTATATATATAGCCCATTCGGAAAATATTAATTTTACCCTTCGACAAGAATGTATTAATTTTAGGCCATGATTTGCTGCGTTAGTTACAAAGGTTGATGATTGTGTTGTTGGGAAGAATACATTGGTGATTGAGGGAATACTGTAAAAAGTTAGATTTAGTTGTAAACGGGAACATATGTAAAGTTGTGGTATCTGCTAGTAGAATTCCGTAGGTAAGTGTGAGTCGGGGTTTGTGTGTGTATTTTTTCGGTGTGTTTATAACTATTATTACATTAGAAGAAGGGAAAGCGGCGTCACTCATCGGTTCTTCTCCAACAATTACAATGGGAGCTCTGGCTTCCCAGCCTTCAACACTTAATTGAAACTGATGGACCTGCCGAGCCAGACACGACAGCCAGATGTCTTCCCGTCCAAGAACACAAGTCAAATCCAGGCTTCCAACACTGCCTGGCACACAGCTTGGAGCAGAGGCTCCTGCTCACAGTTTGGGCCTTTTAGATTTATTGAGAAGATACGCAAACGTAACTTCTTTTTATTGATTTAATGCTTCCACTGATTGAGTGTTAATTCAATCATTTCCCAGATGGGACCTTTTACGACTCAACTTTTAATTTAATTGAATCAAAACAAGTTTACAACAACCTCTTGAGAACTTAGCATTAGTCACTTGAAACTTTAAAATTGAAAGCATGAAAGCACGTGCTCAGGCTACAACTCTGCATCCCCTTATCGAATTTATTGTCAAATCCGAGTTTCCCATCCAAAAATATTCGGTTGAATATATTTGGAATTGTAATACGAATCAATGTTGAATGTACTGCGTATGTTAAATATGTTCCATATTTCGAAAATTCATTTTGCAATTTTTGCATAAAAACAGTTCAAAGTTTTCTCTAAATTTTTTTCACTTATGTACTCGTTTCATAAGAGCAACCTGCGCAAACAAGCTGCCTTGACAGGTACGCTTGATTAGATTCATGTCGCGCTACACTGTTTACAATCCCGACACTCGGGATCTCTCGTCAAAGATAAGACGTGAAGATATGTAACACGCTGTCTTGTAAATGCTGAATGTAATGCCGTTTATCCGAATGAATTCCTCATGCGCTCATAAAGAGGGCCGGTCCATTTGAAAGATATCTATCAGTATTTGGAACCCGATTATTCAGCTTGGCTGAACTGAAGGAGATACATTTTAAGACTCGTGTAAAGGATTTTATTATTATTTTAAGATGGAAAGGACCACCTGTCCTCTGCTAAGGCTCAGCCTCTCCCAACATAGCATAGCCTTTTCTCCTCGACCCTTCTCAACATTCACAATCCAATGAACCAGGCTCTAATCCCTTCAGAAAAGTATCCACTAAACTATTCCTTGGACGCTGGGCTGTGGAAGCAGGGCCTCTTCCAAATGGACTGGGGAAATGAAGTACAGAATTACATAAGGATAACCAACCAGATGCCAATACTAATGTCTAAACCCATGAATACTTTCGTTGAAAACGACAGCAGATTGAAGAAATGGGATTACGGTGTTAGCAAGGAGAGGTTACGGCGAGTAATCAAGGCGTAGACATTTACATTGCGTAAGGTAGAAGCAATTTCTTTCGGGAATTCTGAAATCTATATAGTCTTTAATTAGTAATTTTTAGCGCGTTGCACTACATATAAATGAAGCATGAAACGGAATTTACAGAAACGCTAACGACACACACCTTTGTGGGATATCGGTAGAGTAAGGCTAACTAAAAAGCAGTTTGACAAGACTGAAAACACAATTTTTGTTGGGATCCGGAATCAAATCCCTTAAAAACACAAAAAGCGTTCAATTGTGTTTTGAAAAAGAGAAATGTTGAGCAGTAGTGAGGCTAAGCGAGTCTGGCCTGAGCCGGGATAATCCCTTGGACCATTGGACACATTTTTTTTATTCCTCACATGATTGTTGTTTTGGAAGGTTATAAATATGAACAGGAGTGATCATGGTTCGAGTGTCGCCCGCCGTCATCCTAATCCCTCCGGGACAGATTACTGCTCAACAAATATAAATTCTCGTTCACTTTTTTTTTGCTTTCCGCCTAGTGTACGAACTGATACAATGTCAATGTCAGTCTCATATCCTTTTCATTGACGAGTGACTCGAGGCTCTTGAGAGTCTGTGCGTTACAGCTCCTTCCTAGTTTCAGCTCAGAAATCCACCTTGTGCAACCAAAAGCGATGTACATGGAAAATTTAACAAATGAGACAAATTGCCAAGGGTCAGAAGTCAGAGCATACCTGCCCGGGTGTGGTCTGAGCAGTTGTGGGTTGAGTTAAGCTAAATATCTTAGATTAAACGCACTTTACTCTTGTTGGACTGGAAAATTCGCTTCTGGTTTGAGTAATAACTGCATTTTATGCGTACATTGAAAGCCTCAAGTGTGTGCAAATGTGAACAGCGTGTCTGAACTGAAATAGAGGCAAACTGTAATATACGTATTTATACTGTATGTTACCGCCGAGTAATCCAAAAAACTCCCTGTGCCCCAAGTGATAAGCACTGGACCTGTGCAGGGACTTGGATGCATGCAGCCTCCAGAACTTGACACTAATGGAAAGGAGGAATTATAGGTCATGTCATCGTAATAGGAATCTGAATGAATGTCAGTTCAGCCTAGGCTAAGCAAAGGGAACTGAAAGGGACGTATTAACCCGGTCTACGTCCCTTTGTGCCTGTATTGTGCTTTGTACAAGGAACGATGAAAGCCTGATTCAGGGATTCAACCAGCGTACAAGCACAAAAAACCCTCTGTATTCTCTTCTTGATGAAAAACAAACAAATGCATAGTACCGAAGGGAATCGAGAAGCCGTTTGATTCTATGTAGCCCTTTCCTCACACAACTTAGGGCCTACAGATACAGATACACTTACACACGGGGTATCAATATTCAATATTACAAAACATCTACAGTTGTGCTAGTGTTTTCGACTGATGGAAAAATTCCGAACCGCCATACTCAATGGAATTACATCAGGACTCTTGATCAACTAACCTCCCTTGCATAACCCTAAATATAACCGAGGTTGTTTGCACTCTTACAAGTAACTACAAACGTTTACTAATCTTAACTTTCAGTCAAGTCAATTTGAAGTCAATATGTGCTTATTACTGTTTCCACAACTGTTTTTGGAACCAGAGCAAGTTTTAGTCGCGATATTGCGGGAAAAGCTAGAAATGTAGCAGATCTGTTAATATAAAAGCCAGTTGTGCAATGGACGATTGATGACAGGCAAGACTTTGAGTGCTTGCGCCGATTGTAATATAAGGTTAAATGGTTGGGATGAGGGTATAAATTGGAAAGCATAAGGACGTTTTAATGCAGTTTCCGTGCATTTTGGACGGAGGTTGGATGCTGAGCAAAGATGATAGGATTCCAATTCCCATGGCCTTTTATTTCAATTTTTATCAACGGGAGAGTGATTCCATTCGGAAAATCCTTCCTGTCATCTCTTCTCTTTTATTTTGTCTGGAAGATGCTTATCTGTCATGTGTGGGATATTCATTGGAAGACAAGGGAACGGGGCTTAGAAAGTTGCCGTTTTTTACCCGGTCTGGAACGTCGCTCTTCATCAATGCACTCGTAGGGATTGAGACTGTCGAGTTGGGCGGAGGAGTGGCCAGGCGGAAAGGCCCTTGAGCTCGTCTGTTGCTGTGGAGCCCAGCCCATCCGTCCGCTCGTCCGCGTCTTCCGATCCATCTAAAACAAAATAATTCACATACTGTAGCAACAGTTACTTACAATTGACTTGTCTCAAATTATTTCTAATTATGAGGCCAATCTCCAATTTTGTGCCTGGAATCATTTACTAGATTCAAACCATTTTTGATCTACTCTGCATATTCGGACTTCCAAAATGAGTAAAGTCGTTGGTAATAATCTTAAAAAACAATTGGACTTTTTATATGGACAGTATTTCGTAGAAGTAATAGTCTGCAAGCCTTCTGCAAGATCAGGCTGAGATAACTCATGTGGAAAGCTCAAAGCTTCAAGATTTGAAAACTTTCGGGTATGCAACTAAGAGTACGTGCTAAGGTAACCGGTAATATAATACGAGTAATATCTGGACAAATCTGACTGTCAAATCAGTCTCTAAATTGAAATAAATCTCTAGGGTTCGTTTCTTAAGACGATCCTCCTTCCTGCATTGTCCACTGCTCGCTTTTGTCCCAGCGTGCCTTGTGACTGTCATGAGAAGAACTGGGAGGGTCCGCAGCATACCTTGGCCTGGCCGCACTTACGTGAGAGCATTTGGCTGAAGGGGACAGGCGGGATGGGACCAAAGTCCCCGTGATGAATGTCAACCTGGGACAATAAAAAAGAGTCATTGGAGACTCATCCCAAATCCATTGTTTTCAATCTCAAGTCCGCTTTATCATTATTAGAACTCTGGCTCAGCCGTACGCGTTTTTTATTGTTAAATCTGGGCGTTTCTCCTTCAGACAGGTTTTCATTCTAGTCAGGTTCCAGAGAATTAGGCAGATAATGGCTATCTTAGCTCTATGACTCGGTGCCGTATTGAATAGTAGTGCGTCGTCCTCGGCAAGGCAATTCTAAAATCATTCTTCCAACCGAACAGCTACGACATAAGTTATGAGGCTTTTTTGGGTCGAAGTTAGTGTCATAACTAGTTTTTCTATAACGGGAATGCGTCAAAAATTAAAATGAAAATCAAGAAAATTAAGAGTCCAAATCTTAAAACGAGGCGGAGTTGAGCCCCAATAGATAAGCACATTCCAGTTGAAATTAGCATTTTTTATGAATGATTGCGATATCTTACGTTTCTCCTCTTCAGAAATGCATTAAAAATTGAGCCAAGAACTTAATTATCAAATTATCGTTTTATTTAACGCATTCTGCGTCGGGTGTCTAATTGTTCTGGACATCTAAAGATGCTTGACAAGCAATATTTTCAGATTTTTGAAAGACAGGAGCCATTAAGGGTACTGTGATACATAATCCTGGATCCGTATTGTTTGGCACAGTATAGTATTCAGAATTATTCCCGTTGCTCGAAACGTACAAAATGAATAACCTCAATCCATCTCAGTATTCACCTTTGCTCAAGAGTGGACACGATGCATGTAAGTAGGTAGGTACTCGACATGTTGTCGAATAATGAGAATCTGATTTACTGACTAATATTAAAAAAAATTCATTACAGTTTGTTGATTTAAAATACTTTCATTCAAAGTGTCGGTTGATACGAGGGCTGTCCCAAAAGATTTCTGGAACAGTCCTCGTAGAACAAACCTATTTTATAATTACTTTAGCCAAATTATACAAACATTACTATAAGTATGTACTACATACAACGGTACAAACATTACAATACGTACAATACAGCTCTTGCGTTTGCATTGTGAACGGCTGGATTAAATCATTTAAAAATTAGCGCATGTGCAGGGCTTTACATGCACTCCGCAATAGTGGTTAACTCTTTTGATGTGCTGAACCCAAAATTAGCCCATAGATTTCATGTACCTACAGATATTCTTATGTATTCTTATTGGGCGGATTAGGGATTCCAAAGACGTATGAAATGGGAATGTGATTATGAGTGTTGTTGAATGCTGAGAAGATGGAGAGTTGAGATATTACAAGGAAAATTCTAATTGGGACTCGGGACTTGGGGACGGACGCAGAGAGAGCGACTGATGAATGATGCATGAGGAGAATATGGCGTTGGAAGTAAACAGAACATGATACCAGATACGGCATTTATACATGCATCTATGCTTGTGTGTCAGCATAATGAGGGACTCAATACCGAATGCATCTTCTTTGGTCAGCCCATTCAAATTCAAAACCATCACTCGCATATTTATTTATTGATTGTCTCTCATGCCTGATCCGACTTTGAGATAAAAATATATAAATCTCTGCATCTTACCTCGCCTTTTTTACAGAGTTTGACTAACCAGCAGAAATTCTGTATCAAGTCTAAATATCAGCCAATGAAAATATCAATTTATTTCAGTAGAGAGCTGCAAGTTTTTATTAATGGCAGATTGCCTTCCTGAAGCAGAACCCACTAAAGGTTTGGGTCAGTCGCATACCCAAGCCCAAGCTTGCACCGTATTGACAAGTGAAACCGAATTTTGCTATTGTAAGCTATAATAATATATAAACATTGTGGATAAATACTTAAGTGCATCTATCTAACTACGCCAACTACTAGTCAAATATTACCCACATATTACGGCATGAAATCTTATATTTATTCCAGTAGAGAATTTATATAGTTTATTAATGGCGGCAAGGCCAAACGTAATACAATAACGGGATTGGTCAGTTGCATGCCTGAGCTAACACGGTGATGTATTTAGAATTGCACATTAATTTTGCCCTAGTTGTTTTAGGAACAGGTATGGTGTGTATTTCATTTTAGCATAATTGACACATTTTAAGTTTTATTGCCTTCAAGAATCACACTTTTTTTTGTTTGCTAACTGATAGCTCTGTAATTATATCTAGTGTTGTAATTACAGATCGGATTTGTCGTCGATCTCATCGGTTAGACGTGCAATGATACGAAGTGGTGCTCCAGTGCCTGTAAATGACATTAATTAGCTTTTAGCGATTCATTCTTCCAGAGACTACGAAGTCAAATATATCTGTACTTGTAAAACCTTTATCAATTTTGAATGGAAGCATCCAGAGATTAAATCCTCTTGGCGGAAGGAGATGGAGATTGGCCACGTTCTCAATCATGTACACGTTCCGAGCAGCAAAGATGATATGGGCGGGCTGACGACTGGTGGCGGATCCGGCGTCAACGGAAATTGTGTCAATGCCCACTCCAAGGCTATTACGCTCAGTAACAAGAAACGTGGCCGCAGTAGGGTCAAATCCTGGGTAGTTCAAGTCTGTATTTGGATTTAGCGGTCCCGTGCGTTTTCCCGACGTCGAGTTTGAAGCATCCCCCGCTTTGGCCCCGAGGTACTCATCACTGTTCGGCCATCTGGAACCCCAACCCGAACGCAGAAGCACTACAGCCCTTGATGGGATTCGTCCGTTTTTTCTTTCCCATCTATATTTACGCAAAATTCACTGCTAACGCAATTGGCTGCATTTTCATAATATCAAATAAAGCTTTAAGTAAAGTATTCTTATGTACTAGGCCACTAGGCCGAATATTTTAGACAAATTTCAGAAAATCACTGCTGTAATGAATGTGTTCCTTACTGAAGTATATCCTCTCTGGTCAGAACATAGTTGGGTACCAGCGTCAGCTCACCGTCCTTGTATGTATGAACCTTGTCATAAATGTCAATCACTACACCCGGAACTTCAATAAGGTCTTCGAGCGGAATCTGGTCCAAAGTTCGTCCATTTGGATTGAAATGATACGGGGCGTCAATATGTCTAAAGTGGAATAATGTAGAATAATTAATCTAAGCCGTATTTTGCCAATTACCAAGAGTAACAAGCATAGGTATACAGATTTACGCACGTGCTGGTATGCTCCGATGTGCAGAATCCTTTGGAGGCCACCCTAATCAAACGTACCCAAATTCAATTTGTTGAATTCATTATTATTCATAAGACTAGTATACGGGTTAATAATTAATGATTAGAGTTCAGCGTTTTTTTTTAAACTAAAAGCTGAATAACCAGCCGTCTGTATAAGTAAATACGATAGGAGGCATTACCAGAATCCAGCAGCCGTGTATCCTTCAAATTCAATATTGAAAGTAGTCTTCCGTCCCGGAAACAGAACCGTTTCATTGTTGAATGTGTAGCTGAGGTCGATAAAGTTCCGCTTCAGCTTGGCTTCAGATGCTGAGAGCAGAGTCAGAAGCACTACCACCGATGTCACGTAAATACAGGACATGATGAAAAACGTATTAAACGACCGTCTCGGATGTTAGCTTCACGAAAGCCCAAGATGTACTGAAACCTTTAAAAGTGTGAAGCAGTGAGAATGAAAGGTTTTGGGTTTTCTTTTTTTCTTTTAAAACAACATGATTTCCAGTCATTTCTCTACTCTCTGATCTCTCTTCATTACTGAGTCAGACTGTGTTCCGAGATCCAAGGGCAGAGGAATAATTCCAAACACATGCATAATTAATTATTAAATTCTCTCACACGGTCTTTCTCATTCAACAAACCCCTTCACCAGTCAACAGCCACTTGTGGAATGCTCCTCAGTAAAGTGTCATCTTCAGCCCTGGCATTCATAATACGCCATACTTGGGAAATTTATGTAAATTAAGTACAAGCTTAATGGTCAAATTAAAATTGGTAATACAGCTGCATCTGCACAAAGGAGGGAATTTTCACGTACCGAGGCTACCTTCACTACTCATAAGCGGCTGGTGAATCATCAGCATTCGGCTTTCAAGATTGATACTCATGAATTTAAAATAGTTAAGGCAACTGTGTAATCTTTGAAAAGTCGGAGTTTCTTGTGAGTTTTCCCCAGGGCATAGTTTGGTATGTCCGTTCAACGTAACCAGGAGTACAACATTACCGCACATTATTATTTATGCAAACTCAAAGGAGCAGCCCTCCATATAACATTGAAATATATTAAAATACCCGCATAATTCTTACAAATGTAAAAGTACGTACACTCCACAGAGCATCTGCCGAAACGATTCACTAAAAATTCAAGGTTTCTGTCTAGAGGAAAGGATTTTAGTCTCAATAGCAATTTGATTTTACTAAAAAGTTATTACCGTCCATAAATCATTAGCTAACTATTGAAGGGTCGGACAAGATATGAAAACGAGGGATTACAAATTACATCTCCCGGCAAAGAAGGAACGTAAGGTGGGTTCCAGTGCACAAGAATCCCGTCCAGCCCGAGATGAGGAAGAAAGGTGTCTATTACCTAATGGCCATCCTAAATGCCTCCTTATTATTATCCGAGCTGAAAGACAGAGGCTGGCAGGAGCCGTTTCACGTTTTACGTAGGCAAGTCACCCATGCATCATAGCTAAACCCTGTCTTCGGCAGCTCGCAACACGCCAGTTACGCTAAGCCGGGTGTTGAGCATGCTAGGATCTTCGTGCTGGATAGAAGGTACAATACGTGTGCTGACTACGGGTTTTGCTCAGCGCTGATTGAGAGGCTAATGATAAGACGGATCTGGACTAAAAATCCTTATTAGAAGCTCCTTGTCTCGAACCGGTTTCCGTCCCTCCCCTGATCGTTAGGAAGATGAGAGATGCGTTTTTAAGACGGAGAGTTCCTTTCAATAGATTAGGATCCATTTCTATTTCCCTTTATGAATAATTTGGGTTAATTTGCTCCACCCTCATTTAAAATAGATTCGAGTCCAGTTCGGAGCAGATTAGATCTTTTTGCGGTGCGCAAAGTACATTTTTTCATTATTAATTACGGGTGAACCCATTGTACTCTCTATGCATACGAACCTCGTTTCAATTTAGGCTACATTAAATTAGTGACAGTCCATCATAAGAGGCCTGTGTGGGCAAAGTCCGCCAGAAGCTGTAACATAAACTTTCGAGACACGCATACGTCTCCAAACACTTTCATTCATTAACGCTAAAATATGAGAGAGGCCCGAGAAGTCACGTGCAGACTGGAGAGAAAAACGGCTCTTTAATGGTCATAAATCAGGGGAATAGGAATTTTAATATGTTTTGATAGTGATAAACTGACGATGGATGCTTGAGTCCTCCAGGCTTGACCAAATACACAAATCCCGCACGCTCTTCAGACTCGACGTGGCAATAGGCTTCGTGCGCTAAGTTAGCACCACTTTTTGATTTCCATTTAAAATTGATAAATATTTCACTCCCCTGCCATATGACTGCTTCTAATACGGTTATTCCAACTGTGATTCTAAAGCGGAAAATAGTATTGTTTGAACCAAATGTTATGCAACATCAGTTTTTCAAACCGGGTGTATTTTAGTCCATGCATATATATGTACTATTATGTATTGTCGCATAGATACGCTCCATGTTTTGGCACTTTCCTTTGAACAAAAGTGGCTCAAGTGAGCGCACGAACCATATAAGCGCCTTGGTAAGGTATGTATTGCGTATGTCTACATAGCTAGCCGAGTATTTGTGCTACGTGCCTTATTATTGGTGGAAGCGTTGAAGAAGGTCGAAGCTATAAATAATATGGAAATTCCAGTCCGTTTCAACTCATTCAAGAATAGACTCTGCAGTTCGGGGAAAGGAAATGGCGTGTTCCCGTCACTCTAATTAAAATGTCGCGTGGGTCACTTACTCACCCATAATTCTTATTTTTACAAACAACAGGGAAATAAACTCAGGATCAGTGAGTCTGGCTGGACTAACTATAAATAAAAGAATTTAGCCCCTGTCTGGCCCACTACAAATCTTACTGTTTCTACTACGACTAAATTCAACTCACAATCAGACCTTTTCTCTCACAAATGCCATAGTAAATACTAGTAACGAAAAATGTACGATTTCGGATTTAATCATAACCAAATCTGTTTGCATCTTCGACTGGTTTTCTTTTGAAATTCTTATGTGTAGGAACATAGATTTTATTCATTGTATCTGGTTGGCCTGCATAAATTGATGATAAAATTACGAAAAACAATGAAAATATGGTATTAGCAAAAGTAAACTTTAGAACGCTTGTTTACACGTGGAAGCGTAAACTTTCCACATGCTAACAACTTCACACATGCCATTATCCACACTCCAGCTCAGAAAAGAAGCACTACTTGGAAATTAAACAATGGATTTTTTGTAAAATAACGAGACTCTTGTTGTTCCCAACTTGAGAGAAGCTAACTTTGATAAACAAACGAGGGAGAGAGTGTAGTGTCAGTGTAACAAAAGCCAAATTTCTCTTTGAGGTACACGAAGTGAAAGAAAAATCCTGTTCACACTTTCACATTCTTTTTCATCCTTTTGTCCGCGTCACAGGAGAAAGCTGGGAACAACAAAAGACTTGCTGGTTCTACTTTCCCAAAAGAAAAACAAAAATTATCAATCATTTCCACACTTAGGTGACAGTGGGAAGAGATCAGACAACCCACCAGAGCACAATCCACCTTTTGTTCATATTCATAATCCACATTTTGGAGAGTGGCTCAAAATTAGCATTCTCTTCGTCTTCCTACAATTCTGATCTCCAGCCTAATCATATCGCCACAATGAAGATATTTTCGGCTTCAGATTTGGAAATTTCTGCTATTTCAATCTAAATTATCGAATATCAAAACACTTTTGACTTAACCGTCGCTTCAGTAAAACAGGAAAATTTTAGTACGAAATTCTTTCCATATAATTTCATAAAATGTAAAACTTTTTTTTAGTAATTAAATTGTTATTACTACTGGAACATTGTTTCAGCTTAAGAACATCATTTATGTACTTTTGTTGAATTTTCACGCAGGTTCGAGAAGCACTTGGAAAACGTAGCCACTAAACCGTTTTGGATTAAAAACTGTATTTAGGTATAAAGCCGGTTTCATTATGCTTTAAATTAACTCCCAAATAATCCCTGATTATGGATACAAAGATCAAGTTATGAAAGCACAACGTTCCTGATGTCATAATTACAGATACGAGATTTCAAATGTTAGGGCCCCGCTGTTTAAGCGCCTTTTGCTTAATTCCGTGTATTATTCGTATTATCAATTACATTTTGTATTCCAGCGTTAACAGTCGTTCCTGCTTACAAACGATTCATTAGCCAGTAAAAAGTATGAATTCCTGAATGAGAAGGTGAATAGTTCAGCGTGCCTACACGCATAAGAAGAGAACAGACAATGTTTTGTGGAATGAAAGGACGACTGTGGAAAGCAAAGTGATGATTGTCTAATGATAGTCATTTTCACTCAAAGTAATCATCACAATTAGACCTTCATCTTCACCAAGAGCAGACCAAGCCAGAAGAAGAGCCAGAAGAACTGATCTTGAGAAAGAGAGACCAATTATGATAAACGGATTTTTTTGGGCTTAACTTTATTCAGCTGGAGTTTGGGTTGGGTTTACCAACACAAAAATTCACAACAAACTTGTACTATGTACGTACATAAGGCGTAGTGCGTAACGTAATGGGTCCATTGATACTAATTCCTGTTTTATTCTCAGAATAAATAATTATGATGACAATGACATTTGAAATCAGAGTCCAGGATAAAAATTAGAGAACACGGTCACTTCCTTCCATTGTCTTCAAATACAGAATTTACTAACAAAAAGATGACTTACCCTGGGCTCGTTTTTAAAACGGCACACTCATCATGCTACCTTCACTCGTCGTAGCTCTATTAGTTTAACTTTACCTAACCTAGTGCACGTATGGCAAGATTTTCGAAAGTTCGAGATACGACTAATACTATCCACTGGATTCTGTGAGATTGGTCAATTGTGAATTGTAAGCAATGCATTGCTATAACCAAGTCTTCGTAACCAAAGCCAGGCAATTAAAGCCCTTAGAAACGAAAAATCTTTGCCAATTTGATTTTTAATATGTGCATAAAAGTCTAGAATTCAAACCTAGAGTACTTGATATTTGTTTGGCAGCAATGAACGACGACATAGATACGTTTGTAAGCTCATGCAATCCATGTGCAGATAGGGAGGTACACATGACGTATACATTTTACGTTTAGGAACTCATTCAAGGGAAAGAAAGGGAAAGATCAGGTTGGATTGATAAGACGAAAGGTTGCGTCGGTGGACTAGAAAAAGGAAAAAACCTCCGTTTTTTAGCTCTCTCCACAAACAAAAGTATGAATTAAGTCGAGAGTGGGAAATTATAGGTCTTTGAAGGATGGATGAGGGCCTGTATGTATTTAGATGGAAAGAGACCAACTCAATCATGAGACTCAAAAGTGTACAAAGTACGAGCACTGAGCTCTCGGTGGAATTAAGTTTACTTTCCAGTCACTGCTCAAGTCAGTTCAGGCCTAACATGTCAAACTACCGCTGGCTCAAGTATCAACACACAGTTACAGTCTCCTCAAGCCTTCAGTTCAGATTGATCTGCTACATATAATAATCAGATCGAGGAGATCACATGTTTGGACCATCGGCACAATGTAATTGCACCGTGATGCTTGACGCTCAATTTCTCCTGCTTTTCTCGACAATAACTGTAATGACTACTAAGGCTGTGCATAGAATATTCATGACTATGACTTGGAACTTTGGAAATCGCTTTCCCCGGTGGATGTCAGTTTCACTTTGATTTACTTAACCTGGTATACCCACTGGCAGAAATAATTTTTCAGTTCTGAGAGTTTTCTCTTAAGTACCAATATTTAGTTGAAATCGCACAATGGTCAACACTTAATTCGAACGTACATGTTTGCAAGTAAAATATTATATCTGAACTGAAGATACACACACACGTCAACAGTGGGCCCAACTTTCTTCCGAGCACGTTTGTTTACATTAGACGGCTGGCTCAAAATGGAACTTGACATTGGGTCCAAAAAGGGAAAGGCTCTCATGGACCAAGGCTATATATGTCTGTAATCCTAATCCTCCAGTGCACTCCGCCTGCATTCGGCTCATAAAAAAGCCACGTGTATCACTTCCAACTTTCCTTTCTCCACTTTCACTTTAGTCAGCTTCAATGTCCAAGACGCAATCAGTAGTGAAACAGGATTTGTTCTTTACAGGGCTTAAGGCCTTGTCACCGGCTTCTACCTACTCAATTGCAATCATGTATTTTCGTTGGAATTTCCACAATTAAGTCCAAATGACAGTATGTATCATGCCACAAAAAGGAAGGATATGGTTCTGGTATCGTTTTCTGGTACAGACCAAACTGTTGAAAATCTGCGAGTGCTTAGATATTCTTAATGCCTCAGTTAATCTTTAAATCGTAAATATATGTATAAATGTATGTGTAGATTTTGAGTGAAACTGAGTATGTCGTGCTTAGTTCAAAGACCTAACAATTGTATAATCTCTTACAGCAAAAGTCCAAAAAATGTAGGCACCTGTTTCTCCATACAGCAAATACCGCATATCTCGCCTGTATAATGCCAGCATTTACTTCCATGTCGGGAACGATGGAGTGGTCATGTAAATATTTTTTGCTTTATAGCAACTGTAAAACAATATAAACGAGAGCCCTTAAACAGTTTGCTAGCCATTGCTTTTACACAGCCTACTCAATTGGAGATACTTCCCATACATGCAATGTAACCCAAACAAGTTCATTTTCATAGTTGTAGTCAAAGTGGGAAAGAGTGTTGGGAGAGAAGGAATGGTCGCTTGACAATGAAACTGAAAGTTTAGCTGGATGAAATACGGAACACATAAAGGGGAATAATGCAGTCTGATCGCATGTCTGATGGTTGGACAAATGCCCACAGTCACACAAACACACACGAGTTGACAATTCCATAAATCTACACATAAACCCGTTCCGTTTTTCAATATTTCCCAGCCTGTGTGGCTTGACTAATCGTAATTTTGGGATTTTTTACAGTAATTACTGCCATACTGGGTTCTGGAGCGAAATGGAAGATTTGGCTCCTCCGGTGTACAAGTGGAAAAGTGTATATTGAAACAAAAGTGTTTTAGAGATGAGGACGATGATGATAATGAAATCCAAGTATGTTAGGACTAAATTGAATCACACTTCTTTTGAAAAGCTTTTCAGAAACAAAGTTTGGAGGAGAAAAAAGTGAAACTTTCATTTGAGAACTGTGGAGAGAAACTTTGTTCTTATTTGCTTATCTTCTTCTGCTGAATAGAAGGAAAAAAGCTTTCAATTCACTTGAATTTCTAGGTAGGAAGTTTGGAGCTCATTCTGATTATTTTCCTCCCATTTCCTTGGACAGGTCAGTGAAGTGGAGCATGAATCCCTCCATTGTTGGTTCTTTTCATTTAAACTTAAAATCTCCCAATCCAATAATGAAACTCACTCAGTCAACTCTCCTTGCTCAAAATAAACTTCTTCCCCGACTCAATTGATTGCTTGGGTCAATAGAACAAACATTTTTAATAGTTAGGACAGTTCGGTTGGTTCAAGCGGAAGTTTGGAGGGGTCAAACATTTACTCAAGGGATAAACAGACATCTCTTCATTAGGCCACAACTCCATTTTCAGGGGGAAAAGTCAAAAAGGTCAAACACCTCGTTTTCATAAATGTTCCATTTACTTTACATTTACTTTGCTTCCTTTGAGCCGTGGTCTACTTTAAAAAGCTTGACGATTCACATCTATTTCAGTGTTTTAAAACAGTTTCAGGTTTCCAGCCCATGCTTCAGCCCAAACTGCATGATGTATTCTGGCAGAAGGGAATGATATTGTGTCAAGCTTGGTTTAGATCTCATTGATTGAGATGGAGGGCTCAACCCTCGTCCTTCGTGTCCGTGTGAGCCTTGTTTGTTTGAACTTTTCTTGATTTTCCCCATTGAGGCAAGTCCGACTTGATGTTGATCTTTGGAATGAATTGAGGAAGTCGGCTGACTCTCCAGGACGGACCCTACCTACCTTGCCCACTTGCCCACTGCTTCTTTAGACGAGCCAAAACGCACACAGGCACGAGAACAGGGGCGCTACTGCAGACCAAATCGGGAGGGTAAATGTAAATACGGGAGCAATTAATTTTTTTAAAAATTGTTTTAGCGCATTTGCGTACAGTAGCATTCTGTCGTCCACAAAGTGTGGTTAATGGTTAAGGTAAATTATGTGTGGATAAAATTTGAACAAGAACAGTTAAGATTCCCTCAATTTTTGGCTGCGGTGCTCATTTGTCTCAATATTTTACACTTACTGTGCTGCACTGGTGCTTTTCAAAGCATGAAGCATGTAGTTTTAGTTAAAAGCAAGTTGTTAGGCATAAGTGTTGAGAACTCGACTGTCAATTCATCCATAAGGTTAGGAAATCCTGGAAACGCCCCGACACGGGAATGAATTTGAGGGTTTCGGTTTTTCGGACTTTTCACAGTGTTTTATTTTGAGCAGTAACCCCGATTGCATGTGAGCGGACGGAGGAATAAAAGGGGAGAAATAAGTCAATTCACTCACTTCAGTCATCGGTTCACAAATAACTTTGTTTGACACGGACGACCGGGTCCGTGCTAGCCCTGGCTCTCCTTATTAGTTTGACAATTTATTTAATACGCGTACTTCAACGGACCGGTTGTTGGAGCGAAAGACAAACATGTATGTTGGACGTGTACCATTCAACGCTGACTCCTTTAATCAATCAGCAATATATTTTATAGCCTTTTGAAAAGTTTATTGTGGGCCACGTTATTAGCCTATAAACTTTGTAGCAACTGATGATTTAGCTCGCACAAATGCATCATTTATGTCGGGGTCCCGGTTTAGGATACGATATTTATATATTGTGATTTATGGCATTTAGACATCCGCCATTTCATACACGCCGGATACAGTAAATATAATTTGGAAAAATGCTTTACTCTAGTGCACCACTTGAACCTCAATTCAGATTCGTCGTTCGACATTTAGATTGTAATTTAATTACTCCTACCGTTTATTATGTAGAAAGGCATATAAATACTAGAAATTAATAATATTGGTTTGATCGTTCTCTGGCTATGCATAAGTGGCGAAACGTAACAACTGAAACTCAGATGTGAGAGATAGCAGTGTTTGTATTTGTGAATTGTGAATGGAGAAAACCTGCTAATTCGTTTTTTAGGCTTCATTGAATTCTTTTAATAAATAATTTTGGCTTAGTTGAACCGTGAGATATCTGTTAATACCTCCACACAATTAATGATTTATAAAAATACGCACACCTACTTATAAGAAGGTCTCCCTTTTCTTGCGAAAAGACAACCTGCCGTGGCCATACTCTCCAAAATTCACCCTCACATGTGTAACTTTGCTTTCAAATCTTATTGTACTTTAGAAGAGTTATGTTGTTATATAACTCTGTGAGAGTTTTGAGATTTTTCATAATTTTGTATACGTATATTACAGATTTTGAATAAATACCTTTGAGCATATTTAGGAAAAAGTGAGCGAATTGGCAGTATGGTAATTATAGGGAAAAGTGAAGAGACGAAAGGGTTTTGTTGTTTCTAATGTGTGAGTGTGAGCTGAAGAAGGGAGACTGTTCGAAAAAATGACTACTCGTCTAAGCGGAGAGTGTAGAGAGACAGAGAGAGCCCGGACTCAGGTCCAAGCCAAAGCATGGGAGAGAAGCAGGAGCCTTTCTGCCCATCACAGTCTCCCTGCACGGAGCTGCACCAAGAGGCTACAATTCTCGCTGTAACTCCTCCGGATTGGACGAGAGCCTAAAGCATAGGCTTCCCACCTATCCTCACAAGCACAACTGCGAAACTCAGCTCTAGCCTGGCTGGCCCGCACGTTGGGCATCGCTTCTCTAATCAAACCAGTCTAAGAATTCATTTCTAGTTTTCTATTCTGTACCACTGTCTTAGATTCCACATGCATTCTCTGTTTGGAACTACCTCCAATTCTAGCAAATAATATTTGTATCCATTATCGTGTATTTGATTTGATTTGACTTGAGTAGGTTGTTTAGATACAATTACGAATGTTATATGCAAAAGGATATGCACAGCCGTTCTAAAAAGTTTAAATGGTTTTCTTATTCCTTGGGTAGTATTCTCCATTGCGTCACCAGTCACCACAGTAATTAATGACGTATTGAGCAAGGTAGTTACGTAATGCATGTTTAAAGCTGGGAAATATTTCTGATATTGAATTTGTGTAGCTGAGTTATTATTAGGCTGTTTTTGGTATACCAAAGTATTTCACTATCAACATGTTCATAATTACTGTCCATCACCTAGTATAAATACATTAATGCTTCTGTGGTGTATCTATCTGTCATTCCTTCTTTCTATGTACAAAGTTTTGATATATTACGTTTCGGGACGGAACAAACGTGTATTAAATGACGAGCCAAAACGTGTATTAAATACATCTGAACCCGGTTCGATCTGGGCACTACTACTTCCAGATTCAGATTCCAATAACTTTTGTATGTTGACATAATTTCAAAAGCCAGTCACGTCGAGTGCGTGGGTTGGCATCAGAATAAATGCACTTACACTTATAGGTTTTAGGTTCTCGGTTCTTCGCAATTTCACTTTGTAAAAATCAATTTCCACAATTGAGCCGATGCTCGTCTTTCCGTGCAAGTTGTAATCAGTTCAGTTACACCGAGCAGTGCTTGGCACTGCTTCTGGGGCCAGCTAGTGACATATATTTGTAATCAGCAGCGTAGTTTTTCTCACGCCATAAATTAATTTCGGCTGTAATTTATGCTTCGCTATGAAGCTAGTAATAAGTTAGAGACAGAGATAGAAAAAGGGTTCCATTCGTCGTTCGAGCTACATTCTTTCGTTTTCGGCCGTTAGGTTGTTTCGAATGCCCATACTAATTAACAGAATTGTCATTGTCACTGTACAGTCCATTTAATTCTGCAGATTTGCTATAGCGAAACGAGAGAATGTGACTGAAAATGCTATGCACATGTTGGCCTATGTATCCAGGCAAGGCGATGGAAAGTTGGAGCACACAATCCAGCATTTATCATTCTCGCATGCATGGGGTGGAAAATGATTGGAACAGAATGGAAAGTGCTATATGCAGCACAAGAGTAACAGTGCAATAGTGCCAGGAAAGATAATTACATAATACCCACCACTGGATCTGCTTAATCCCTCAAATTGCTTAATGAAAACGAAGAAAAAGAATCCCTCCTGCATAGGAAATGAGCTGCCTGGAATTTTTATTACTATTTCCTGCATACCAATTTTCTAATTCCAAAAAGTGACGCATTAGGCAATATAATTACCATAAGTAAGAATTAGACCACGCTACCCTTTCATGCTCCCTTCTAATCCCCACATTAGTCGAGCAGGGAGACAATGGGATATAAGTTGCCAGGGTTAATGAAATTAAGAAACACATGGGGAACTTAATTGTAAGCTAGGACTTAGCAGTAAAAGAATCACGTGACCGTTGCTGCATATTCAACTTCTTCCTGAATTTTAGAGTTTGTTGAATTCAGAATTTTCATGATTTTCCTGATTGTTGTGTAAAGCTTATGTGCTGAATCAGATGTCGTATTATAATGCCTTTATTCCGTTTTTCAAAGGCCTGGCTGGAGCTGTGCATGATCTGGTAACCTTAAACAGGCTGGAATAAAATCCCTTTTATTGCCTCAATAATCAATCTTCACTACGAAATCACTTAGCCTGACAACTGCACCTAGCACGTAGAGATACTTGGAAGTTGTAGCTGTAACCTACACATGCAGAGTACACTTCCTATTATGATTCCTCACCTGAACTCACATTCCCTGCTTAGAGACTCCAGTATTTCAATGCTAAACTTCTGGCTCGGTATGAGACCCTACGTTTTTATGGGCGGTTCAGAGTAATTCCACATTAATTTAGGTTTTCCACAGGTTTTTTTCCTTTCTCCCTTTATTTATTCTTCCTAACTGAAACCTGCACGCGATCCTATGGTTCCGTCCTGTAGCTCAGCGCTAAGCTTGTCTGTAAGCCCAACTTCGAATGGAAGTATTTGGGCTCACCGTGGAAATAATCTATCTCCATATTAGAGAACACATAATATACAAATGTGGAGGTGCCCATGGAGTGTTCGGGCATTCTTGGCATTCGTGACTGACTTCTTGGGAGCTGGGATCTACATAAGCAGCATAGCAGACACATGCTCTGTTCTGACAGTATAGCTGGTCGACAGGTTACAAATATTTCTGCACGCATCAGCATTTTCACTTTTTCCACTATCTTCAACTTTTTGACTCGTTTCTGTCACACACTAGAGCCCCCAACCCATCATAACAGCAAAAAATGAAATCCTGGAACAGAGGATTTTCAGTGTTGACCGAATACGAAACTCTGCATCTCGTATGCTGGATTTACGGAAGTGGGGATTTTGAACTTCCCAGTTCATACACATTCACGCGTGTATCCGTCTATTTGAAACGCTTTTGAAGGAAACAATTCTAGTTTTAAAATGCTTAAGAACTCGGCTGATAAATTAATCTATTACGTTTTCCAACCTAGTCTTCGTGCATGCTTACTGCTTACAGATAGAAAGCCGCTTCTAAATTATATATTTTAAAAATACCGAGTTTGTTCCAATTTCTAAAATGTTTTTTTTCAAACCCATACGCGTCCAGAATAATTAGGATTGGAAGGCGTCAAGTAAACAATAATTTTATGAGAAATGAGGACCTGTTCCGTGTACTGTCAGTGCAGTACGTGAAAATTGGAGGTTGAAATTCGAGTGGACAAGACAGTAGTAGTGGCTATTTGGTGGTTTGAAGGGAGTGATTGAGTTGAGTTCAGAATTTGAGAGTAGTGTAAAAACCAGTTGAATTTTGATGTGGCCGAGGCAGGGCAGGGGCTCGTCTATTGATCTTTGATAGAATCTTCTTCACTTGCTCATCTCATTCGTCTCTCTGTGGGAGCTCCCAAACTCGTCACTCCGACTCATTCAATTCTCCCTCAGTCCTAACGGACTTGACTAATGAAAAGTTGGGAAATATACGAGTTGGGTTATGCAGGACTTGCAATTGTTCAATAATTTATCAAAATTAATCCTCTCGTTCTATTCAATGGAGCTCAGGCACGGAGACATGTAGAGTTTATGGGAACCTGACTTGACTCGACAAACAAACAATACACGCCTTGCGATATGCAGCATATTCTGCTCAGAGTTTATTTCTCATCGAAGCAGGCTCAATTTCTCAAATTACGTGAATCGGGTAACTATGTATTTAATGGTGGTTTGATATACCAGTCAGAGCTTGAAATACACAATCCTTCTAGTTCGGAATCTAGGACCATTCGAATTTCATATTTTTGCATGATTTCGTTTTAGATTTATCCTGCTCATAATTGTTCGTTCAGATGGTCAAAATAAATTCAAACCGTGTCGCTGAGCTTGGAGACAACTTGCATGGATTGATCCACTGGCATTCCTGTTATTTGATGGAAATAGCGTACGTGCAAGATTAGGGTAATTAGAAATCTATAATTTTGTTGGTTTAGTTCCAGTACCAACACTGTGTCGTTCTTCGAAGAAACTAGCTGGGTGGCACTCGAGGCGGAGGCATATCGTATTTTCTATTTCCTCTGTTGTTCCACGAGAGCCTAGCTGTCATTAATTAATTAATCCGCTTCCACGAGTCTCATCTAATTATTACTTGTTTATAATTACCCTCTTGCTCATCACTCCACTCAAACATGCTTTTTGTCTGATGCGAGTGAACAAGGACTAAATAGCAGCAAACTAATAATTCCCAACCAGCTGCAGCATAATTATAATTATGCATATCATACAGCAGCCAAGTCTCAACTTCCTGCTACGCAATGAGAACGAACTCAAATCAATGATTAGCTAACAATGAATGCCGAACTAAGAAGAAAACCTGGAGAGGTACAAGCAGAATTAACTCCAGAATTCAGTTTAGAAAGTCTTTTGCTCAAATAATTCCATGGAAGTAGCTGCATATGCTAATAATGTAGCCACACTAAATATTAAAAACTATGCTAAAATTGTCCATAACGAGCTACGAAACACAATGCGGAATTGGGTAAAAGTTTGTGCACGCTGATCTTGAGTTTCTACTGAAAGCTCCACTTATTTAAATTATATAAAAACCTTTGCATTTGGCTGTTGACTGTTGACATTAGCCGATACGCCCTTGCTGGAGCTGATCCCAAGGATTAGGCAGAGCATTGATGTGGAATTGAAAGGAGCTACTATTGATCTGGCGGAAATGGAGACAAAGAGAAAAGGTAGGCCTTCTCATTAAGTTTTAATTACGTCGACAAGTAAACTCCAAAGGATGGAAATCAAAGAGACCTCGTCTCCAATCAACATGCTAAGGCGTATTAAGTTTCCTTGCCCCAGCACCCTTACACATCCTACAGTCACGCATTAGAAAGAGACAACCAACATAGGTACTCAGCTCCCGAGTTTCCACTTACGAAAATACTCTCTTGCCATTTCTAACGAGAAAACAACCTGTTTGCGGCAGCTCCGGACCACAAGGATTGCATGCCGTTCTGAGTAACAAAGCTATGTATGTATGTATGTATTTAATTTCTTTGTAATTTTAGGCTTGTTTGCCACGTTTTATATTTGCAGCTCAAATTGTCTCTCTTCCTGCTTGAGCGACTCTTAGTTGGTCACACACATGACCATTCTCATAAGTCCCTCTTGGGGTAAAAGCCTTAGCGCTCTCTCAACTTGATATCGTATTAAAACTTACACAAAACCTCCATTTTTGAGCCTTCAATCAAAGGTAGCCAAGGAAAAGTCAAGTCAAGTTTATAAAACCTCAAAGGCGGTTCTCTTATTTCTTCTTCGTAAACTGAAAACTTTTGTGTATTGGCCAAAATATGAAATTGACGTGGGAACAGCATGGGTTAATACCAGAAGAAAATATCTTTCAAAATAGGATTTTGTAATTAAAATTTTCTTAAGTCCTTACAGGTTGCACGTGCAAAAAGCGGCAAGATGTGTATTGTGGTTTCTTGGAACTCCGTATACGCGATTCTCTATTCATCTAATGCAAGCGTGGAAAATATAAAATCACGGCCAAGCTGTTAAATCTTTGGGCATGGTAAATGTGCAAAGGAATACAGCAGGGTTTTAGAGATTTCAGTGCAGAAATCTAAAACTGTTACTCTTTTCAAATATTCTCCAGCTATACATACGCTATAACGCTTTTAAAGTTTATGTACCGGAACTTCTAAACTCTGTATTCATTTCTCTCACAATTTCGTATGAGATAAATGAATTTCATGAGGGCAAGTCAATATAAGTCTGAGGTGGACCTGAAAAGTGTGGAAACCCTTGTAATCCGGAACATACGACGCTTGTTAGTACTAAAAACCCTTGTAAAAAGTGTGAAAATTGAAAGTTGTTCATTGTTCACTTCCAACCCATAATATTCCTTAGTTTATGATTTATTAATTTTTATATTCATGTTTTTCCCTTACAGATCCATTTAAAGACCGAGTTGATTTATTTTTATGGCTGGGCTCACGGCAGGGGCTTCATTTACTTTTTTGTGTAATTCCAATGGAAATGGGAAAGACGCTCAGGTAGGTCAGGGACGTGGCCGTACATAATCAAGCGGTTCTTCTATGTGCTCGAGATGTGCCTTTTCTATGGCTCTCTGTTGTTCCTTTTATGATTATCCGCCGATCAAGAGGAAGAACCGGGGTACTTAGGCTCCCTGTGTCACAACTTTTATTATTCTTCCGACCCTTATGAGCTAAGGCTTAGCCAGGAATTCCAACATATTTTGTACAGGTTACATTGCGTAGGCACCGGCTAGGCTACACACCATTATCTTTATAAGCCACTTTGCATTACGGGTGCATGGAGAAATCCTCTAAATTAGGTTCTACAAACTTCAGCGTAAATTGTTAAGTAAGTACTGTCCCAGCCAAAGCGATTTTAATTTCTAATCCTGCATTTTAGCTTAGCTATAGTCCATGAAAAATAAGATACAAGAAGCATCGGTGGCATTTCACGTTTTTTCCCTATGTAGGCCAGTTGTAGAGAGACCTGGCGTCGAGGACTTAAGGGCCACAGTGGTATAGGATTTGGTATAGACTTGCTACACTCGATTCCACATGTCTCTCCTGTTCATGTATGAACACATACTGCTTCTCAGTACATGTAAAGAGTTCTCCTGAATCCTAAACAGGATTGTACCAAGTTGACGGGAAAAGAGTAAAACAACACCCCAGAGATCTCTGTATGACTTTTTCTTACATTTTCCAGAAAATGGCAATGGATTCAGGACTTAAAGCGTTCTCCAAATGTTTTTCCAGGTACCGGAACACGTATGCAATTACTAAAAAGAGATATGCAAATGATTAGCTCAGATATACGTTGTCCCTTTAAGCAAGGTTGGATTAATATCTTAGACTATGCAAGTAAAAATCTCCATAAGAGTACGAATATTAGTCATTGGCTTGATTACATTTGTGCTTCATCTTTCCAGAACTTCCATGCGATAAGCCAATTAAAATACAGGTATTAACCAATCATCAGACCGAATAAAAATTCTTAGACAGACAGAAAGAACGATAGGCAGATAGTAGTGCTCGGACGGTCCGGTCCCGGTCCGGTCCTGGGCCTGGACCGGGACCGGACCGGGTCTTGAAAACGGTTCCGGTCCGGTCTCGGTCCTTAAAGAAGTGAGGACCGGGACCGGACCGGGACTGGACCGGGATCGGACCGGGACCGGACCGGGATCGGGTGAAAAATACTGCAAATTTACAAATAAATTTTTTTAAGCAAAATCTGTTTTGTTACGTTCGATAGAATCCAGCTATTGTATGTGAAAAATGGCAGGTTAATACTTTGAGCAGATCACGAATAAAAAATCAGGATCTTATTTCGATTACTTGAGACCATCGACGTCAAAGAAAATGCTACTCCGAGCTTAAAGTGTGTTTTCCTTGATTATTGCAGCTGTAGGTTCACGATCACGACTCTTATATAAGAAATATCTGTGATGCTTTGAAGGCAAAGATAGGGTCAAACAAAGTGTCAATTCATGTTTAAAGTGTTTTCACTGTGATTCTAAACCACTATTGGCTGCACTAATGGCAAAAAAGGTCACATTTTGTCCTCTAGGGTCAAACGCAGGTTCAATTGGAGGTCACAATAGCAGGATATTCTATTGAGTGCATCACCATCGTCATCATGATTTATAATTATTTGCATGTAAAAAAAATTTGGGTTAAAACTTGACGCTCGATTGACCTGTGGTAAAAGTTAGGGTGGTCCGGGCTCATTGCACTCCTACCGGCAGACCCCAAAAATTAATAAAATTCCAGTGGTCGAAAATCTTAAGCATACCTGTAATCAATTTATGAAATTATGTGGTGTAATCTGTTATGGACGATATGTTTGCATATGTATAATTCATATATAAATTCATTCATGCTACTACGATTAGCTAAATTGTGGGCATAAGTGTTACTGTAGTCTAAATTGTTCAATCCAA
>JAQFXY010000205.1:0-44717 GCA_034693865.1 Ceratophysella sigillata
AATAACCACATGCTGTCAAATGCCGGATAAAAAAATATTTCAAATGTCGATCCTCATTTTTTAATCCGACTTGCTTACTAACCAGAGAACCCCTCAAACATAAATTCCACCTCCGTTTGCTTCTACTTAATCTCGTCTAATTCAGAGGACAGATAAATGCATTTATGCTATGCCAACTGTATCCAAGGACTTTTCTTACCATGCTGCCGAGCAAAGTCAATACTGCAGCTGTACTTCATTTCTAAGGGTTCTAAGGATCCGTTGTTTGGGTGATGGAGTCCGCTGGTGGAAGGATATGGCAAGGAAAGGCCGGGAGGCGGATGGGAAGAGAGGGAGTAGGGATGCGGTGGCATGATCCCTTGCTCTTGCTGAAATCGTTTCCCGAACATTTGGTGTTTCTTCTGGGCGACGGGAGCGGAGACACGGTGACCTGAGTCACCTTTCCCGTAGTAGTCGTAACCTCGCAGCTTTCCACTGCAAAGAACATGCAATCATGAGCATTAACTTGGGATATTCCTTGGGATATTGTAATAGCTAGGCTAGATGGTATAATTTGCATCCCACGGAGGCCTTGGACTGGAGCAGAAGTAGACTCGTACCTGGAGTAGTCGAGGGAGTAGGGCGAAGCATGGGAGTGGTGCTCGGATTCGGACCATTCCGTGTCCGACATGTGGGGTTCAGTCATTGGTGGAACGCGCTCTGAGCCCATGGAGCTCACCGCACTGTCGCTCGACGCCTCCATCCGATCTTCCTGCGTGGAATTAATAGGAGGTCCAATGGAGAGACTGGATTCATGGGGCAAGTTGGCTGGACCCACGTTTCCATTTTGAGCTGCCGAGTTGTCCAACATCCTCATTGTGTACATACCTGCAACACACAATCCACATAGTAAATCAAGCAATGGACCTTGAGATCCATCATAACAGCCCCATCCTTCAACTCCAGTTTCTTAAAAGCGTCTCTTTTCCTATTCAAACTCGGCTGCACCTACAATTAATTATTAATTGGAACTGGGGCTTATCTGATCTGAGAATTGGAATTGTTTTGCCCAGTGCCTGAGCTGGGCTGAGCCGTTGAGCAGCGATAGCAGAGGCTGGAATAGGAGCTATTCATTGAGTAATTGGGGAATAATAGAAAAGCTGAATGAAATGGGAGATAAAAGTGTACTAATTGTTGGTGGAGTTGAAGGAATGGGAAATACGTAACTCAAGTTTACAACAACCGACCTTCATTCATTGCCATATCCATGAGTTGCAAATCATCATCATTGAGAATTGATGAAAGGAATCCTTCGGTCGTTTGGTTGTTCATCTCAGTGGTGGGATTACTCGACGAGTTCTGTGTCAACAATTGAACGAGAGTGAAAGGAGGATGAGAAGGACATAATGGACCAATTAAAGGGCCGTAAACACAACAACAGAACAGCACATGAACATTAGAGCTCAAATTGGCTCATTAGACAGAAGCAGGCCTTAGATTCCTCTTTATGTAGAACTCCTTACCGTGTAGTAGAGCATTTCATGAGAGTTTTCGAGCATTTTATTGTAGTGTGAGCTTGGGTCAGACATAGGATCACTGTTGTTCGTCAAATGCATGGAGGAAGTGACGGCAGAGCCAAGATTCGGTGGTGGACCTGCAAAGTTCAACAGAGATCAAGCTTAGTTACATAGGTACATGCTCCTAGCCAACTGGGCCGCTATTGGCAGCACACAGACAAATGAACTCAACTTGTCATACTTGTCTCCGCCCAAAGGACATCTTTGAGAGGAATTGAAGGAGCGAGCGTGATTGACAAGGCAAGAGTTGAGAATGGAGCTGGTGTGGACATGCTATGAATGTGGTCTGACTAAGTGTGCAGAATTGTTTTGCGTGGGCGGTGAAGCATAATGGAGCATAAAATGGAGACTCGAGAAGAGGAAGTGATGCATTGGATGAAGGAGGGAAATGGCGGGAGAGACGAGAGCCTTTTAGTCATACTTCCCCTTGAACTAAAAAACTAAAAAACTAAAAAAGTAAACTAAAAATGCTTCCTTCCATTTGGCAGAAGGGAAAATAGGAAAATCTTTGTTCTGAACCACAAGGCATTGATGGGAAACGAATCGATTAGTCATTTTTTAACTTTTTTAAAGTCAACGACTGACTGGGCTGAGTGGGTCTGCTCAATCGCTTCTTGCCTGCTCCCCTCCACAATCTCTCATACGTAGCTTCTAGTGCTGGGGTTCATTCCACTACGTGGAGAGACTACAAGCCTAGTAGACGTTGAGAGAGGGCTAGGGCCAAGTGAGTTGAAGTGAGTATGGCACAGAGAGCAACTACGACATTTCATGCTCAAAACTGACGGTTCCATTGTTTCCTTTTGTTTTCATTGTATAATTTCATAGCTTTTTTAGAGTGAGCGCGCAGTGAGCCCAAGCGTTGCGTTGCTCAGTTCTCTCAATCCATTTATTTCACTACGCTACGCTCCCTCACTTCTAGTCACTTGGCTAGTCTGCCTCGTTCCGTCTCAATTGAATTATGTCAAGAACTGTGCTCTGCTTCCTCCCTTCACTTCTACAATTCCATTTCAGCCCTTTAGCCCCGCTCTGCCCAAATGCGCTCTCAAAATAACCCTTTGCTCCCTTCCCTTGGCTCAACAGGGAAAATTAGATAGAAATCCACATATTCTCAGTCCAGAATTGGCTGGTTCTTAAACAATGGAAGGGATCATACGTGCTCAGTTATTTATCTGCCTCCATGTCCAATATCTTTCAAAAGTGTCCATTGGATGCCTGAATATGAATAAGAACAAGTTGGTTCTCAATTGTGCGCAGTCATGCAACTCATTCCCATTAAACTTCTCCTGTCACCGTTACACGGCACAACTACAGCCCTGCCCCACCAACAGGAACACTCGAGCTCTTTTTAACTCTTTTTAATATAACCAACTTTGTTTCTGCAACAAATGTATTAGAGCATTTGGGCCTAATTTGTTAAGGTGGGATGCGTAGTCCATATAGCGGGTAATGGGAGAGATTGGGAAGACATGGATCTCTTTTGGGTTTGGTGGGATGGAGGCGGAGGTTGTAGCGAGAGGACTTACCCATGGCGAGATTTGGATATGGAGCAGAAGGGTTGATTTCTGGCGGAGGGATGGTGGCATTTTGTAGGAGGACGGATCGGGCGGAGTCTGTGTTGTAGGGCGTGGCGGAGACGGCGGTGGTTGCGAAGGGCGAGTGGTGGTGCATGGGGTGGTGGGGATGGTGGAGGGAGGAGGGGTGGTGGTGGAGGTGGTGGTGGTGGTGGTGGTGATGGCCGAAGTGGTGCGGGAGAGGCGGCGGGAGCGGACCTCCGTTCCCATCCCCGTGATGAGCAGGCATGTTGAGGAGGCTCGCCAGCTCCTGCCATCCTTGAGCCATGCTTCCGCCTCGGTGGTGCAGTAAGCCGGGCATTCGTGCATGAACCTGCGGAAAAACAAAATCATGAAATCATTTATCCTTTACTCAGCATAGCCTCTAGACTAAACATGCCTCTCCAAACCAAATAGATATCCTCAATCTCAATATCCCCTGCTTCAATTATAAATAATTCTAATTAAAACTCTCTGCTTGGGCCACAGTTGTGTACCAAATGTAAATGTTGTGCATTGTGTTCAATATTAAGAGATGGAGGGATTTAGTTGGATATTATGTGTATAATTTGTGGATGAGCAACCGAGCGACAGGTCGTGTTAGTGTAAATGAGTGGCCAAGTCAGACTCAGTCAGAATCCCAACATGGTTCAACGAACAGAAAGTCCCGTTCCCAATTTCTCTTCCATGTCCATCCGCCCAAACCCAATTGGTTTTATTGATTCCTATTTGAGCCATTATGCTTTTGAATTATGAAGAAAACGAGGACTGTCACCACACCAGCTTCTTCTAATTTGACAGAGTTGAGAAGAAGAGACACTGGGCATTGAGCCCAGCTTAGCATTCAATTCAAGAGCATTCCTCCTCTGTGTGTGTGTGTGACAGAGTTGGCATTTATTTCAATTTCCTGTCATCACGGATTGACAGGAATAGTGAGTGAATGGATGAAATGCGGTACACGTACTGTTTAGAACTAATACTAATCATCCCTCTCCCTGTCTGTCTCTATGCTACATGGCACAAATCAAGCAGAGAACAGAATTTATCAATAATCCTCTGCTCCTCACACTAAGACGTAAATAGTCTCAAAATATGGACCAAGTAGCATTGAGCCAATCCAAGAGAGGAAAGGAACAAAAGACTAATTACAAATCCTTGATTTTCTATCCAAATTCACATTTACATGAACTAAATCCTTCCAAGAAGTGAAACAATTGTAAATCCATGTCAATACATTCCAATGCTGCATTGTAGGCGAACAGGAGTGGAAGGAATGTGGGATGCGATAGGAAATGGATGGAGTTGAGTGGAAGAAAAAGTGATTTGTCGGGATCGGGAAATGTTGTGTAATGAGAGAGTGTGAGAAGTTGTTGGATAATTAATGGCTCTCTGTATCCACTCACACTCACACCTCAATCAAATCACTCAAGGTAACAGAAGCAGAGAGCTAATAATGGACACAAAAAATACACAAAAAACACCCAAATCTACATCTTCCACTATTTACACTATTTACCATACCTCAGACTGTCTGCTCCTATCAATTTCCTAACTAAGCCTCTTTGTAAGCCTGGTTGTGGACACGGGATTAGGACACACGCACAAGAGAGCCATGCTTAAGCCAAGCCTATTACTACCTTCACTACATAGCACGACTACATAGGCCCATGTCCTGAATGACAAATTAGAGGAAAAAACCTTCGTTTCCACCTTATTCTAGAGACAAGTACTTAGGTTTGACGTAGAAAGGGGAATTAGGCAAAATCCTTGATTTTCACAAGGTACACGTCTTTACACACACGACTCAAGCCAAATTTAGACTTACTCAGCTAGTTACTTAATTGGAAATTAAAAGCAACTTAAATGAGTTGATGTGGAATTGGGGATTGGAATAAGTGATTGGAGAACGAATCAATTGGGCATATAAGCAATTAACCCTTTGGCTCACATTTAGTCTTAATTTGTTCCCATCTGACTGAGATGGAGTGTGAATTGTAGATTGGGCTGAGCTTGGATGAATTTGGGCGGGAAGTGTATGGAATAGGTTCATGGAGAGGAACCGAAATAGTTATTTGTTCCGTATTTGGAGGACTAGAGAAGACATATGCATGTGGAGGAAGTGAATATATTTACAAAACTACCTGTCCGCTTCCAAAAGACTGAGACACGGCCAAAAGTGTTTTTCCCAACCAAAACAGTTTTAATCATTAATCATGCACAACATTCGCTCTCTCTCACCTCAACAAACATGTTTCCCTGCAAAGCTCTCAAGGTTCCAGAACCATTACAATTTAGAAATACCATGAAGCTACTGCAAGAAGCGACGCACCCACACAGGCATTCTGGCCGCATGAACAACATGCTTCACCTATGTACTCTCTATGTACGTCTGTGTGTTGAAGCCTCGTAAGTGGAAATGTGAAAGCAAGAGTCAAAGGGTCGCTTGGGTTGACCACAAAACAATCCTTTCACTTGAGAAACATCCCAGCTCCATTGTGATCTCGTCTTTGGGCCAAGGGAGATAGACAGAGGATAGATCCCTCTCTGCACTTACCACCATTAGTCAACTTGTCAAAATAGAGCTGAGCGTTGGGTGAGGTCACAAGAGTGGATCCACTTGCTGGAACTTTAGTCTATTTCTGAATGGAAGAGAAATGCTGGAGACAAGTCTCTGCTCTCACTTGACACGAATCTATGCGTGGAATGAATTAAATCTCTTCTAACTTCCAACTGATCATCATCACAATCATCAGAGATCCATGCATGCATCCAACCTGGGCCTCAACTCCAATTTCCTCCCGAAGACGTAGACAACAGGTGGCTTGATGGCTGTTTGCACCTAGTGGAGCCCAAGCCATGACTGCCCCACTACCTTCTCCTCTGGATATGCTTGTGCTTCTGGGAAGAGATGGAGATATGGACATATGGATGGAGATAGATATGGAGATGGGGAAGAAGCCTCTGCGTTCATATAAGCGGATGGATCTCTTTTGTCCTCACAAGTCCTCATCAGTCATCAGTCATGAGGAGAAACAGAAAATAGAGAAGAGAGAGAGACAAAAAAGTGGGACTAAATAAACGAACAGAGTGGACCTGTCCCTCCAAACACCTTCAGCCAAAATATCACAAATCTCCTTCAGCTCTGGCCATGTGAGCATGGACAGGATGATTAGATGAAGCACAAGAAGGATCTTCCTAAATATAGCCCATAGCTACTACACACAACTTCTTCCTACTATCTACATGTCTCTCTATCCATCCATGCATTGTCCAGCACTGGGAACAAAAAACAGAGACATTTCATAACACTCTTCAGTAGAGATGAGCAAATTGGATTTTTCATTCACAAGGTTTTCCCCACAAATGACATCCAACACAAATCTGCACGATTCTGAGCACTCCACGTCAGCATCACTCCGTTCAGTCCGTTCAGTAGGCCATACATACTGGCCATACTGGACATAGTGGACAGGGCTGCTGAGAGCCTTCTTCACCCATTCACACTTTCTCACCATATAACCTCCAACATTGCCCAACTGGGACTTATGCCAAGTGCCAGCAACTAAGCAAATCATTTAATACATGTAGCTGTGAGCAGTTGAGACTATTTTAAAATGGCTCTTTGATTCATCACTACTTGGACATTAGAATTGGGAATCGCAAACCTGAACTATAATTAACTCTGCTATTATTAGCTGGTTTTTTGCTGGAATTAAGCAGACAATTGTTCAGTCCCAGTTTTGCCCCAAGCCTTGTCCTGGACTCACAAAAAGTGAGAGATGGGATTGTAAGGAGGAGTGATTAGAGGAATTAGAACTGTAGAATGAAGCTGTGGGCAAAGGACATGGAGATTACTTGAGCTCAGCAGAACATCATGTCCAACCAAGGGTTTAAACAGCACAGACATCACCTCCTCAGTCCAATCAATCATTGACTAGAAAGAGGAATTGAGCCACATGCATACATACATAGAGCATGTTTCTGAGTCCGAATGAGAAAGAGACAAGTGGAAAGAGTGTGGACACATGTGAGATAATGTGAGAAGTCAGAGGAATTGGTTCAAATGAGCCAATATCAATCAAATCAAACACAACTCAAATTACCTTATCGACTATCCATTCGTCACACTCCACTTGGGCTCAGATTCCAAAAGTGGCCTAAGACACCTTTCTAATCCCAAATGCCCTTACTGCTCCTAACAATTGGGAACATGCACAGAGTGCTCAGCGCTCTTAGTTAATTGCCCAATTATTTCTCGAGTCCACGCTTGCTGGAGATCAGGAGGAGGTCTGGCTGGAGACTAAAAATAGTTTGGATGAGAAGAATGGCCAAGCAGATTCAGAATAGAGTCCGTCCTTGGAATTCACGCAATATATAATATCAAGCAATTAGCACTTGAAAAATGGGGAAAAAAACGTTTTGATCTTCGGACCGTATTGTCAAACTGAGCAGAAAGTCCTACTACGTTTCCTGATACTTAGTGTGATTTTTTATTCTATTTATACAGTCGCCTACTGACTACGTGGAGGCGGTTCCAAAAGAGGCACCAATTATGCTAGGTTCCAAAGAAGCCAAGTAAGCAGTCCTTGAATAGGAACTATTGAGAGGCTATAAGCTGAGCTACGGTTGATAGGCTGACATAAGCCAGTTGCTCAAGAAAATGTCATTTGTTCTACCTCTCCTACTTGTGATCTAATCACGGCTGAGTATGAGAGAGCTTAGAGCTGAAATTTCATCATAATTCCACTATCACCGCTGTCTGTCCATTGATCAGTTTTGGATTGCCCAAGTATTTCCCATGGAGACTCAATAATTAGCCAAGGGTTGGAAAGAGTTTGATCAAGAGGAGGCTGAGCCTATTGGGCAACCAACGGAGTGGAAGTATTTGTGTACAAGCACTGACTAGCCACTGCTGAGCACTTCTTCTCAATCCAAGCCATGCCAAATTCAAATGAGAAATATGTCCAAGTCCTCTCTCTCCCACTTCCAATATCAGCTTAATTACAATTTCACCACATGATCTCAAACTGAATCAATTTCCAACTCAGAGCCTATCAATTAACTACATTTCGCACTACAACCTATTTCAAGGAGACACATCCACTCCAAGATCATAGAGACAGACCTACAGTACTTGATAGAGTTCACAAACCGTGTATTGACAAATGGCCTATCACGTATGGAGAGCTTAGAAGTGCTAAGGAGCCAGTGTGAGTAATCGTAGTTGGGATGGTGAGCAGCTCTGTATATTTAGCTCCAATCATAGACTCTGTAGTTGTGGAGTTGGCTGGTGATAATTAATTTGGTATTAAAGTATTTAAAGTATTCTATGTAGCTACAGATTAGTGAGAAGTGTGAAGAGGGAGAATGGGAAGTTGAGATGGAACTTAATAAAAATAAAAATAAGCTGATACATAGAGTATTAATGGAGTAAGTTGATAGACTGAGAGCCTATGGCCAAAGCAAGGCCTACTAATTGGAGACTAGAAGTAGTTAATCATCGAATCATATGGATGTTGTGATGGAGTGAGTTGAGGTTGAAGGTCCATTTGGACTCCATTTGGACTGAGGGTGTGACAGTTGATGGACAGACAGACAGAGAGTGACAGTTGAGTTGAGAGAGACGACCTCATCTGAATATTTAATAGGAATATCAATACAAATTCTCGCCCAGCATCACTGCCTCTACGTGTCTCACTCAGGAGTGGAAAATGGAGTCTCTGTATTGAATCATGCATAATAGGACTCTGATATGTAGCGGATGGATCTGCGTAGTGCTCAGCTAGAATTAGTGTTAGAGTAATTGAAATGAGAGAATGGTGTGGTTAGAAGTGAATGGATGTTTAAGTCTGGTTGCCCAATTAAGTCCCGATATATTTAATGTGGATAGACGGGAGTGAAATAGGGCTAGAAGTGGATGTCATATCCTTCCCTTTGTGCCTTGTTGGAATTATGGATATAAATGGAGTGATAATGAGATGAGCACTTGTAGCATAATGGCTGAGAGTAGGAAGTGAGAAAGCGGAGGTAAGAAAGAGGCCTAAACGTGAAGAGAGAGAGAGAAGATCCGTTTACCTGGAAGCCTCTGGGTTGGGCCAGATGAGATGTGGGCCGGGCAGTTGCGTGCATTGGGGCTGTCTGAAGCATCTCGTCCGCTGAGAGACAGTCCTCTACGTCCTCGCTCCACGACTCTCCATCCACTTCCACCTCCTCAAAATCCTGAATCACAAGTTCACAACTGCATCACAACAAATGGATTCTAATCCTAAATTGGGTTAAATACTAGAGCATTTATTATTACAACATAGTTGATGCACAATAGGCTCAATTAATTATTGAGAAAACTTGGAGAATTGTACGCCTGGCTAAGGCTCCCACTCCATTTCAGGAATTACATTTCTTCTTGATATAAAGAGGAAGTGTATTTTGGGTGAAATGATTTAATATCTTAATTTAATAAATAATCTATAATCTGTTCAAGTGAGCATTTGATGGGAAAATGAGTAAAATAGGACTACAAGGGTTCTTCTGCTACATATGAGCACATGGGCGTTATTAGAAAAGAAGCCTAGTAGCCCCCAACTGTACTAGATACAGAGTTAAAAAATATCAAAAACATCGATATTTTTGATTTTTTAAATGTTTTTTATATATTTAGATCATGAGCCTACCATATTTTTGATATTTTAAAATGTTTTCTATTACTTTCCAGTTTTTTGATTTATGTGATCTGTTTAGGTATGAAAATACATGTAATCATATATTTTAGATCTGCACATATCTGGTTGGTATAGAAAGGTTAGGGTAAAGCTGGAAATGGACAGTTTGTAGTTTGTACTTGCGAATGATGCATTTACCATTTTATTTTTGGCTTCAGCTTCAAGAGAAGAAAGCTATAAATGCACAGTGGAATACCATTTACTGAAACAAAAATAGTATGAAATTGATCTTCAATAATCATCTCGATGATCGGTATCCTTCCAATTCAACTTTCTGAAGCTGAACAGCGTCAAATCCTTCAAACTTCTCACTAACTCCCTCATACTAGTTGGTTTTTATTCGTAGCTTCTAATAAGTCAATACAATACCTTAATATGTCGCATAACTGAAGAAATTGCGCATTTCGTCTTTTCTCGTGTCCTTTTATACCTTGGCATGCTCAAAACAGAATTGGTTTTATGACTCGTGCACACAGAAGCAAGTAATCGGGACGTAGCAGCTTGGGTGGTTGAGAATTGTGTTTCACAAAAACATCAAAAATATCATTGACATATATGGGCGATATATGTTTTGGAAGCCTGACTAGATGAGAGTGAATATAGGAAGAATGGGCCTAAATTGAAGTTTGCTAAATAGCGGGAGCATGGCTGGACACAGTGTGTGCAGAAAGGCTGGAGTAAATAAATAAATAAATAATGGAAGAGTTACCAAGTGAAGGCTTGTGGACGTGCGTCTCTCTTCGATTTCCCTCTGCTCGTTCCCAGATGAAGGCGAGTCGACGAGCAAGTCGAAGATCCCACTGTCAGTCTCCCAAAAGTCATCTGTCATCACAAAGAAGAAATGGAAATATTAAGATCATCCTCCGCCTAAACAACTAATTACTACGAGTTACTACGAGTCATCTCTCAGTCCACAAAAAGAACAATAGGGCATTTAGTGTAATTTTGTGGCCTCTCCGTCAATCCCTGTCCTGCCACAAAGGCTGCAGAGCTAGCTATTAAATGAGGCCTGTGTAGAAGAGAGGCCTCTAATTATGATATCATTCAATTGAGACATCAATCCGGCCTTTTCTCCAAATGACATGCTCTAATTTCCTCTTCTCTTAGCTGAACATTAATTAATATTTCATTATTCTCACTTCCCCGTCTTCACCCTTCTCACTCCACATACTCCTTACGATCACAAGTCTCAAACAATTGAAATCTTCTCTTGGGCTAACATACACAGTTGTAGCTAAATGCCAGCTAAATGCCAGTGCCTAGAGTTGAGTAGACTGAAGGGAGCTTTTGATTTGAGCTCAAAACATGGGATGACCATGAGTCATTGATTAGGCCTATTGTAAGGCATTAATTAAATTGGTTCATATTTTAGCAAGAGGCTCATGGCCAGTCCAAGCCGACTTGTTGGAATGAATAATACAAAGTAATTAGAAGCTAAGTCCCACCTCCTCCATTCTCTCGACGCGGAAGTGAAACTAAACAGAGTTTTTGCCAAACAATTAACAATTCCACAAATGTTCCATGTAGACTAAATGTGGGTTGAAAAAGTGAGAAATTGGAGAGCGGATGATCTGAAGCCAGAAGAAAGAGTCAAGAAATGGAAATGATAAAATCCCCGTTTGGGCCTCTTGCTTCCTTCCATTCACAAAAGCGTATCTGATCTACGACTGGTAGAAATCCTTTGTTGAGAGAGAAGAAGGGTTAGAAAACAAGAAAATAAGTATTTGACAGGTTTGGTGATCTTGTGTCCAGATTGTGGAAGGGAAGAAAAGCTGAAGGCTGAGCCTGAACAGAGCCTCGTCTCCACTTAACTTCATTTGGATGGATTAGAAGAAATAGTTGGGATTAGAAATAGATAGAAATAGATAGAAATAGATAGAAAGAAGGCGAGTGAGAGGGAGGCTTGCTTCTTGACTGTTTTGACATGAGATGACATGAGATGACATCCTTATCAGCATCAACATCACCCCAATACAGCCATTCTACATTCATTAGGCTCCACAATAGCCTTCTTCTTCTTTTTTAATTTCTAATCTTCTTTTTATCTTATTCAATGCAAATGAGACTGGTATGGTGGAAGGATTCTTCCATTCTGCCCCTTGAAACTCTCCAATGGCAGAGGAACATGGAACGAGCAGCTGGAAAGTGGCAAGACTCATCTCTATCAATTAATAAGTTGGCTCAGAAAAACTGAATTATAGACTCAATTGTTTTCTTGTCTGCACACAAGACAGAGGACTCAATTCCTCATTTCCGTTCAAAGAGACCGAAATTCAATTCCTACATGGATGGAAGCTGCATGAACGTGTGGATCCATATCCAGATTGAGTGATTGATTCTGAGACTGAGAATGTTGGATGGAGACTGAGATTTTTCAAATATTCTTATATTCAGCCTGTTTCTAGCAGAAAAGGAAGGAAGGATATGGAAACAATAGGTGAATTAGGCTCAAGTTGTCACAACTAACCCGCTATGGATCCCAAAAGACGTCATACACCGGACACTAACAAAATAGAACTATTTGTCACCTTTCTCAACTCTCACGTCTAACTCAATATTAGTTCAAATGGTGCATTACAATTAATTACAACACGAGCACTGAGAACTGGATTGATCAAAAGTTGGACTGCAAATCAAAAGTAGTGATTTACTCAACTTATGAATTCTCTTGTTTAAGTTTAAACACGTTCACCAAATCGTCCTAAAACTTTTGACCGCCCAATCGAAATCCATCTAAAGCTCTATTTTCACAATTCACAGGGTATTCAGTTGAAGTGGGTAAAATAGAGAGTAAACAAATAAATAAATAAATAAGTTGATATAATATGAATTAAGTAGATATATGGAGAGAGGAGGGAATAAGTCACCGGTACACTTTAATTCTTCCTGATTACAAGTCCGTCCTGAGTCTCCTAATGATGTAAGAAAACTGATCAACAATGCCTGGCTCTTCCATGTATCTACATACATACATTGTAGATTGTAGACCATGTCACGGAGGGCCAAGCAGAAAAGACGTACCCCATGGAAAACCCTACTCCATCCCTCCATCCCTTTTCCCAGCCAGAGGCACAAATAAAAAGTCTCAAAAATTACTCTTTATAAGGCTTGAACCATGGGGTAGTTTGGAAACACTGTAGACGGCAGCTCACAGGCTTCGCTTCCTTGCTAAATATTCCATTGCTTTTCTACCCATTTTACATTTTGTAAAAATAAAGAAATATTCCTAGGCTGTATGAGATGGATGTGAAATGTGGCCAAATAAATGTAATAAAGCAGGGTTGGCACAAAAAAATCGTTGATTTAAATCAAAAAGATCCAATTGTTTTGATTTTTTTTCTGGTTTTCACTTCTAATGGAGACTATATAGTCTAAAAATGATTTCTGGAAAAAAAATCAAAAAAATCATGATTGTTTTTAAAAAATCAAAAAAATCAAAAAAATCATGCCCGAAAAATCGGATTTAAAAAAAAATAACAAAAAAAGATTTAAATCAAAAAAGGGGATTTTTTTTTGATTTTTTAAAAAGAATCCGATTGTTTTCCAACTCTAATAAATGTATGATTTGTAGTTTGAGTTTTGGTGGATGAGGAAAGGTTGATAGATATTTAGAAAGTGGGTGGGGAGAAGCATAAGGTCCTTGTGGTCTCACTGAAGCGATGGATGTGTGTGAAGTGGGAATATTCATCCCCCAGTCTCTGCCATCTCTGCCATCTCTTCCCTCCCAATGAATGGAAGGAAGATGGAGGGTTGACGTGGGCTGATTAGATTTAGTGGCAGAGCAGAAGGAGGTTGGGAACTTATGCAACCAATCCTCTCTCTCTATCTCGCTCTATTCTCTATCCCATCCCTTCACTGTCTCTCTCTATCCAAATACACATTCCCATCCATCTCTGCAACATGACGGATGGATTAAACAGCCTACACCATCCCCTCCAGCCAAAATTACATCTTACAATTACCTACATTACGCATCCATCCATCCATCTCTACCTCCAAACATTTAGCTCATGCTCTTCTGCTTCCCAAACAATTATTATTCACATTATCCATTTTTGGTTCAAGGACTCATAAACATTTGCACAATACAACCAAATACTGTCAAATACTACCTTACCGGCGCATATCAGCATGTTTTTTCTACATAGAGCGGACTTAGCCTGTGCCGCTCTGGATCTCCACGGGTCAAGTCAATGTGACCCGATATACCAACTTTTATTTCGCATATATTTCCATATCTAAAGGTTTAACGGCATAAGTGCATATTTCAAAGTTTCTAGCTATATTTCTCCATATTTTCGCATCAATACAATAAATTAATACAAAATACAGCTTCCGTTCTGTTTTTCCGGCTTAAGCCTTATTAACAGAAAGTGTAAGGATCATGCAATGCGTATCTTGCATTTAGAAATGGTGGTATGAGACAATGCTTTCATGAGAATGGCTACTTGGGTCCTGGTAATTTATTTAATTAAATCGCCTACTTGACCCGCTTGTCTCCTGAATACTTAAACTAAGCAATTCAAGATCTGCAAACCTCAAGGAGATAAACAAGGATCATTTCACCACCACCGATGGTTCTGTTCTATTTTATCAGGTTTACTAATCCCCCATTATCAATTTTTAATTAAATGTATCCACTCAACAGCGATACATGGATTCGTACGTGCTATTACAAAATCGAGCTGCCCATGGAATACTAAAACAGCGGGTAACTTCTTACGTTAATATAGTCCTGCGCACATTCTGTGAAAGTCTATAAAAATTTTCAATTAACGTAGCATGTAGGTTTTTTTACAAGGAACCGCCGAAAAAATAATGTATAATAATAATGTAATAATAATCAAGTGTTATTCAGTTACAATGTAATTCAATGTGGATTAGACGCCATATAAAAAATTAACTCCTATCTATAGGTAACGTATTGTAATGCATAGAAGCGAAACTTTTTGGTGCATATTTCAACCATATATTGAAGTTTTGTTGTGCATATATGCGCGCATATTTTGTCGTTTTTTTGGTGCATCTATATGCGCATAGGAGAAATTTCATAAGTTTCTACGGTTGTTCCAATCCACAAATATGCTAGGTATTCAATTACTTTAAGCTTTCGGTTTGGTTTTTTAAAAACAAATCTATGGTTGTGAAAGGGATGAGTTGAGGGATATTGGAATATTTGTGGGATTCCAGAGTTGTTTTGCGGCACGATGCTTGGATCTTATTGGGTAATCCCTTGTTCCGAGCATAGGGCAAAATACTGGCCACTCTAACATTTAGCCGCAAAAGGGATAGTTTGGGAGGAAGGAAGGGCTGTGGGAGCCCTTAGCCCTGAAACCTCATTCCAGATAGTCATTAGTCATTAGGTGCTGACCACCACCTTAACCTTTGCTTAGTTGTGACAGAAATAGCGATATGGAATATGGATCGAGTGCTCAGTTGGTGAGCCACAACTACAGTACAAGATGCGTAATTATAAATTACAATTGGTTTGTATTGCATAAACATCCAACTTGAACTTTATTAACTTTCTCACGCTTTCTGACCCAACTACTTTCTGCCGATTGGAGGTCTAGTAGGTCAAGCGACTATTGGCAAACAGAAAAAAAAAAATTTTTAAAGCGACTTTTGGCAAATCAAAATTTTTATTTTACACAATTCGGCAAACACGTCAAAAGTGGGAAATGCTTGATTATATGCTACTTAAAAGAACTTAAAACCTAACATTAAAAAATATTATCAGTTATCATCATTTAAAGTTGTGAATGGACACGTTGGTTACAATAGTAATACTCGCTTCCTTTAATTATTCCTCTTCTTGAATATGTGTAACGATACGATAAATTATACGTGGTTTTGTTTTTCGTGTGCTACGTATGTTTCAAGTAGTACGCATACGCAGACAATTCGAAGTAATTCAAGCAAAATACAAATCAACACTGACTCGATTTCATTTTGTTCTTACCTCTCCTACCTTTCTAGATGAACCTTATCTTCAGATGTATTTACATAATACGATACGTGTCTTTAAATAAAAGATAAGGCATAGTTACTTCCTTGACCTAACCGAAACTAAATTTATAGAACCTGACTTTTTGGCAAATGGAAAAATGTAAAAAGTAGCTTAAAAGTGGTGTTTGCCAAAAATGTTTTTTTTAATTAAAAAATCGATTTTTTCCATTTGCCAAAAGTCGCTTTGCCAACCTGACCGTTTACCTTCCTGCCCACACTCATTCCCTATGATTTAATATTAATTCCTGAGACAATTTGTAGAACCAAGAGATGTTCGTATAGTTTAGAGAGATTGAGTGAAAACTATAGGCCTTTTCATGAAAGCCAAAGGCCTGCTTGGGTCCAAGGCCTAATGCTGATTTGAAATCATGAATGCCCAGTTGGCTTATTCTATTCATAGTACTTGGAATATTGTACACAGTATTGAAATGTGCTCACACTCCCATATCCCACCCGAGCATTGAGCTTCATGCAAAATGCATAATGTATTTATCTACAATTCTCAATGGCTACAAGTACAGACAATGAAGGTTTGTGAAGTGAATAAATCCAAAGCCATGGTCCAATTGACCCTCTCTCAGCCTCTTTCAAATATTCCAAGTTTAGTTTGTTTTTTACTCTCCTTTTAGCACTAGAAAATGGACCCATTCTCACCTCTGTCTCTCTCCTCTTTGTCCATAATTTAGTCTGCGTGACTAACATGAGTCCTCGCCGTTTTCTTCATCTTTCCACTTGTTTCCCTCTCTCCATATAATATCCACTATTCACCACTTCAGCTCTCTCACAATCTCCTTTATTCATAATTTCACTCAAATCCGCCCGGGCGTGCTAACAAATATTCACTTAATTCCCAGGCTGGAACGAGAGTGGCCAAGTGCATAACGCACTTACCACTTCATTCTAAGCTACAGCCTAGGCTTAGGCACAATTTAGAATTTCAATAATGTACAGAAACTTATAATAGTGCTCGTTGATTTCCAAATCGTCCCACACTCCTGCCCTGATCCAAACACTTAATCTAATACAACTTTGGCCAAATGCATTTTCTCTCAACTCTCAACTAAATAGCCATAAAGTAATTTTTGAAGATGACCATATGTACATAAGGACCAGAAATTCCCAAATCTAGGAGGCTCTTTATCATCATCCAAAACAATTAGCCAAGTTTTCACAACTTGGGTAACACACTCGAAAGCGGACCAATTTTCCTAAACGTTTCAGAAATACAACTGTCAATGTGAAGGAGCGGCATAGGGTGCGTAATAGGCCTTCGTATTAAGCTCAAATGTAGCTACCTACTTACATAACTGTGCAAAATCGGAATGGAAACTGAGGGAAAATGAGTTGAAGTGTGGTAGGAATTAAGAGTACTTCTATGGAGGAAATTGAAGAAAAGGGAAATGAAGAAAGAGGAAAATGTTTGAACTATTTGTGCTGTTTGATTAGTTTGAGTCTGGAGTTGTTTGGAGGCTGATATGTAGTTGAATTAGTGGATGAGAGGATTTTGAATTTAAGAATATGAATATTAGAATATTGGTGGATTGGGAGAAGTGGGAGAGGTAAGCCGAAGGTGTATTTGATCATTTGAGTCTTTGATTTGTGGCTCATGATAAAAGATGTAAAAGGTGGCTTGTGGGATTGAAGTGAAGCTCATGCATGCTGAGTCGTGTGAAGTCAACTTCTCATTCTCTCAATCCCTTTTTTATTTTCTCTCTTTCTTTCGGCCCAAAAATCCGCCTCGTCATTCTGAACAGTTTGAAATGGCCAAGGCCCTCTGCCTCTCTGCCTCTCCACTCCTCCAAGAGGAACGTGGACCTCTGCAGCAGCCACAACTAATTCCTTGATCCCATCTCAACGTGCAGCTCTGCAGCAGCCACAAGTACTTCCATGTCCCAATCTCACTCCATCTCTACCTGCCCAAACCAGGCCCTTGTCTTGTCTATTACCATCTAACCTACACACATACACGCTTTCCTATCTATTCTATTCTCATCTTCATCTCAGCCATAATCAACTTCAAACAATACAGCTCCTTTCCATTCTATCCAGCCACATCCAGCCAATGTCCAGCCCTTTCTGCTCCATATTCCATACTTATTATCACAAACACGCTGAATAGCTAATAGAGTAATACGATCCGTATACCTGAGGATCAGTTATTTCGCTCTAGAATGCAAGGTAGACTGAGAGAGTTGTGAACTGAGAAGGTAAATGGTGAACTAAGCTTGATGTCTTACCAAGAAGCGAGTCGGCCACACTTGTGGCCTCATCATCCGCTTCATTAGTGGGAGGCTCATCATGACTCGAGATGGACTCTCCACCGCTGCTCACAACTCGTCTCCGACTCTCAAACGCCTCGCTGGACACTGAGTCTCGCTCTGCCTCTTCATCCACCCTCCGTCCCTCAAAACTTCCACCTTCAACATCACCTGCACAAAATACACAAATACAAGCAAGCATCAATTAACTAATACACTCAAAGTGGTTGTCCCAAATCTCCAATTGGAATCAGTACCCAGTCCAGTGCTCAATTGAACTAGTCTAAGGCTAAGAGGAAATGTTGAAGGATTATAGGAAGCATTTAGAAAAACTGAAAAAATGTAAAAAGTGGGAATATATTAGCGGTTCTAAAGCTTTGGTTAATGGCTGGACAAGAGAAGGCAAGACATAAGGGTATGGATATTTATGGTGAGAAGAATTGAAGAGAGGGAGATAGTCGGGTCTCGGCATGTTTTGTGTATCCTATTGTGGTGAGGATGGAACCAATCTCTACCAAACTCATTGTTTCCATCCACCACTCACAATGGAAGCAGGATGAGCCAACAAGTTTTGGTTCATTCTTCCCAACTCGATCCGCTCTCATGTGATGATCCCCATGCCCTCTTCTTACTTTCTTCCAAAACGGCACAAGAGCCAAGGCAGAGACTCGTAGCAGAAGGGGTAGTTTCGTTTTTTATGCTTTATTTACCAAATAATAAGCTTGTTTCAATCAAATTATTCTCACACCAACCCAGTCCTTTATAACTATTTCTTCTCCATTTTTTATCCTCTTTCAATGCTCAAGTGACTTCCTTTCGCCCTCCTTCACAATTATTGCATTTTTATACCTTTTCTCTCCAGATGCTTCCTACTCACTCCCACCATCTTAGTAGCGCTAGTCTGGCGTTCTAGCTCAATCTACGCTTTCAGCCATCCTTCTACGCACTGTCAAGCAATAGCGAAGAGATAGATGGATTCAAATAGGGAAACATGGGATAATGGGAAGTATAGCGATCTGCTCAAAAGACAATCGATTTTTGTCCCTCGTCCTCCTACTCTTAATGAGCAGCATGCTGGCTAGCAGAAACTGGTATTGTACAAAGTTGTGAATGGTTGTAGGCTTGTTATGGGACAGGGAAGAAATGCCTAAATCAACACACATCTCTGCTTGTCTCAGCCTAACAGCCATGAACATGTCAAGTGTCCAGTGAAAAAGCTGAGAAGGGACATGTGAGTGGAGTTGTGGGAGGAGAAAAGGAATCAAAGTGTGCGGACAATGAGAGGACAGTGTGTTGACAAAGGAAGAGAAAAAGCTTCAAAGAGCTCAATACGATAGAGATACGTTGAGTGAGCACAACAATCGCTACATTATTTCCCATACAGCTCCTCAGCTCCCAACGCAGTCATCTATTAAAAGCCCGTGGGCTGAGCTTATGCCAATAACATTTATCAAGCCAAAGAGGCTGGAGCGAATGTCGACTGGAAGGGAATATTTCTATTAGTGCAACTCAAAGCCTTGCTAATGAAGAGAGAGACAGTGGATGGAAACTCATGTAGCTGGGTTGGGACTAAGGCTAAGCTAGAGCTTGGCCCAAAGAAAATAATCCACCTGCAGAGTAAATATGCTGGAATTGCAGTTGAGCTGAGATGTGACTCTGCGTCTTGACATGTGGAGAGAGGAGAGAGGCTCAGAAAAGAGCCTCAAGTACTTCCCACTCCACTTACCAATTCTGCCATCAGACAAAGGAAGGACAAATGCTGGACCAGCTAAGGCAGCTCAAGTCCTCCACTTGCTCACTCAGAGCCATTCCACATGTTGAGCTCTTTGCTTGTATGCATGCATGCCTGTGTGTCAAGGACGAGAAGGGCAAAGGACGGAGGTGTTTGACACATGTATTCATTTCCTACCAAGACCAATATTTGAACTTCCCTTCAGAGTCAAGTACTTGAACAGGACACAGTTGCTCAGATAGGAAATCATCTTTACTATTACTATTAAATTCTCTCTCGCCACTTTCCACACAAAAAGCCAGTTTCTGCCTCAGAAGACACTCAAAGTAGACGAAGGTGGAGATTAGTTAAATTATTTGAATTATTTGAATATTCCGAGTGGAACTGAACCGGTATAAAGATGGGAAGGAATGTCATGTCATGTGTGGAGAGGACTGAGAGCTTGTGCAGAAGTTGTGGGAAGTAATTGTGGTGTTTTGCAGGTCCTTTCCCTCTATTATTATCCTCCCACTTCAGCCTCTCCTTCAAGCTGTCTAACCTTTGGAAAGCAATTGGAGTTCCTTAAGTGACACACCTGTTCCTCCGCACTTCACACTCATCTCCCATTATGCTAATCCACTTTCTTCCTCTTCCCACAACTCAGCTCTACTTCAAATAAACAAATAATTAAGGTGACTGCAGAAATAACTCACTTCCTAGCTACAGCTGCATATGGGGCCATATGTCTCCCTCCATCATCTTCCTAAATATTCCCTTATTTGCTTTCCAAATTCACTAAATCTATGCAAATATTTCTCTGCAGCTACTTAGTAGGCCCAAAGCCAAGACAAGAGATACCAATGCACTTTTCCTTGTTTTTGAACAAACAAAAGAGAGAGAGATGCACCATTGGCAAATAGAACTATTTCCACTTTGTCCCGTCTGTCTCTGAGTATACGTACATTTCTAATGTCCATTCGTCTCTGCCCACGAGCAGTGAACAAGTATTCCACTACTTTGTAGTAAGTGAATTCCTGCATGTTGGGCTTCCTTGGCAAAAGTTAGAAAGAGTGATGTCATGATTTCCCAAGCCCAATGGCAAGGTTCTTCTGACTTGGCATACAATTCCATCTGTACCACATTTAAGAACAAGTCATGACAACTTGCAAGGTTAGTGCAAATGAACTAATATACAAAAGTTTACCAAACTCATCTTGAGCCTTTACAAGTGAAGTGGGATGAGAAGCAGAGAGCATGACCACACATTTCAGCCACGTTTACTATCTATGTACTTACTACATCCAGCATCAGCTGCTCCATCCATTCCACAAACTTATAACCGAATTGCCTATTAAGACTCGAATGTTGAGCAGGAAGGAATCGGGAGATATGAGAATGCAGAAGCTAGCCAGTGCTAGTCTGTGCACATCATGCTCCATTTTGGGCAAATATTCAATATTTGAATGGAAGCAGAAGCGAATGAGAGAGGAGGAATATTGCCCAATTGGGGAGACAGAGTCAGAGTGACTCCAGAATCCATCCTTGACTGTCTCAACTCATGATGAAAGCCCAAATATGCCCAAGTCATAATGACGAACCAAAGCGTGGAAAGTGATTGAGAGGAGCTGGAATTTGAACAAGTCATTTTGTGTGTGGACAAGGTGCGGAGAGTAAAATAGTAAATAGAAGGGATTTAGTCCATTTCCATCTCCATTCCGCCTCTGCAACTGGATCAAAGAGACTTGGCTACATTCCCCATTCATTGTCTTCACCTGGATGACAAGAGACTTGGCTACATTCCCCATTCATTGTCTTCCAAGCCATCTCATGCTGAGTATGCAAAGAGAGACTGGCTCCAAGGAAGCACCTTTCGAGAATCGAGAAAGAATCTGCTCTCAAATGGACCAGTTCTCCTCCACTCTCCCTCTTGCTCACTTTCATTCACAAACATTCAACAGCTTCTTCCTTCCTTCCGCTCCCTCTCATCACATTATACTTTTGTAGCAAGGAAGAGTCGAGTGCTTCATCTGAACCATCAAAGTTATCATAACCCGTCTCACTCCTTCAGAAGCAGGGTCGAGATCCTTTTTATCTTTTTGCTATTTCATTTCTCAAATTGAGTAGATCACTCCATAAGGGCTAACTTAGTCCTCAGTCCAGTTATTCAGCACTCTTGTAAGGCAGGGCTATGATTTTGGTGACTAAGTAATAGAAATGCATGTTTGGCGGGTGGCGTGAAGAAGGAGCGGATATGGGATATATTGAAGAGTGGACCGTTTGAAGCCTTACACGTCCGCTTGTTGGATGTCTGCTTTTTTGGCCCTGAGAGAATAGCCTCTTTCCTCTCCCTCTCTCCACTACAGACTATAACTAGCAACTCTTTTTGAACAATAGATCTGATATGCAAGTTGAATTTGAGCCTGGGCTGAAGTCTAATCCTATATTTGGAACCAAGTACCTATGTGGAGCCAGTGAGCAGATAGATAGAGGGAGATGGAATCAAAAGAGCGTGTAGTTATAAGTAGATGGAAAGATACATGGGAGGATATAGATAGAGAGAGGATAAATGAACATGGAACATGGACATTCTAAATTCTAAAAAAGATGTTGCAAGTCACGTCAAGGTTGGGTGGCATGGCATTATGGCAGCAGCAGCAGCAGCTATTTTTGTAAACTCAGAAGAGCAAAAGGTACTTTTATATTTTATACATATTATTCCTCTCTCAATCGCTTCTGCATCGGCTTCGTTACACAATCCATCTATCCTATCAGCCACCGTCCATCCTTCCATCCTTAAACTAAGTCCCAGCACAATTCAATAAGCCCTGGCTTCTCCTAACTTTCCAAGGGGCTCTAAATTGGGGAAATCAACATTGAGAAAAATGCGTCTTGGCAACCCTTGCATGCCAGAGGAGGCTATTTGGAGTAAATGCTAAAATATAGTTCAATATTACAACGAGTGAACAATATACGAATTTCCAGCTTGGAATCAAGAGAAATTGTCAATAGGGAAATACGGAATGCCAATTGCCTACCTAAGCATCTAGCTAACTCTCTGCTTGTTGAAATAATGTGAGACTGAATGCGGATCAGAAGATAGGAATGGGTTCTTTTGGTGGTTGTGAATTGTGAAAGGAAGAAGTAGAAACTTTTCAATTTCCCAGCCTATTTGCTGGGAATCAGCCAAGCTGGCTGGATCATTCCATCTTTCTCCAAACGCCTCCCTCCGTCTTTCTCCATGTGCTCATCTGCTCTCTTCGCATTAAAAAACACAGCAGGTCCAGTTCTCAGCCTCAAAAACCTCAATTGAGTCTCAGAACCTCATCAGCTCATCCTCTACTATGGATGCATGGACGCTATGTTGATAGGACATTGAGACAAGGATCAGTTTCTAATCCATCAAAGCAGGCTAGATTGGTTTAATGAATCCCTGCCTCTGCGCTCAAGCCCTTCACTTTTCAGTTGAGACAGAAAGAGGCTACAAAATATCCCTTTTCCTTCTCCTCCACAGTATTGCACAGAGCTGGAGTGGAAATGAAACTATTGGAAAGAGTTGATCAGAAGGAGCGTCTCAGTTACGGAGTGTGTAATTGGGAGACTAAGACTCCATTTCCAATTGTATGTCAGGATTAAATCAATGAAAAGGAGCTTTGGAACAAAAGTGGAATGGAAAAGACTTGGAGAAGAATGAGTGACTGAAGGTGGGTTGGGAGATCCGAATTGGGATATTTGTGGGTCATCTACTAGTTGAGTCGATAATCGATAATTGATAATTGAAAGGATGGATGAGGAAATAGAAAGTTGATACTCGAGTCGGGATTTGAGACTTTGAGAGTGGAAGCGTGAGTCGAAAGAGAGTGGAACCACTCGCTCACTCACTCAACAACTCAAACTCAAATACTTGTCCAACATTCCCATTTCCCACTCACTTCCGCCACAGATACGAAGAAGAGCTAAGAGCTGATTCGACTCAGAGCAAAGAGCAAGAGGCCCAAAGCATCCCATCACTCATCTTCCTAATCACAACATGCTTAGAGTTAATTTAGTTGAGAGAGCATGAAGGACCTGAGCAGTATCCACTGAGAGACTTTCATCCATCCTCACACACAATACCGCCTGTCCTCATCCATTACGTCCATTACGTCCTTTGTCAAAACATTCGAGTCGGAAGCTACATACATTGAATAGGACAGACAGACTACGGCGGCGGCTAGAGGATGCAGCAAAAGGACTATCGTATACAGAAGCACATGCTTTGGTGCGGATCACAAGTTTTTTAGTCCAGGATGGAGCCATGAATTCCAATCAATTCATCCAACCTTTACTCTCAGACAAGGGAATTAAGAGAATGTGGACCAGAATTCCTCTTGGGTTGTAAAGTGGGCTGCGTAGGCATGAGTGAGGCAGAATGCAGAATTATTATTCTGAATGTTGTGCAGAGAGAGAGAGAAGTTGTGAAGAATTGACCTCCATAACCATTAGCACACATATGTCAGAAAGGTGAGTTATGATATGGAAGATCATTAATCATAAGAGGAGCTAAGGCAGTAGGTATGACAGTAGCGGAATCAAAGGAAATACCGAGCCACCAACCCACAATCACTAAATCCCTTCCCGCGTCTCCACAAAGGACAAGAAAAACAAGCTCTAGTTCAAAATATGAAAATTCATAAGCCTAGTAGACAATAGTCTCATTCTCTCCTGTGCTAATGTCACGGTAGAGCTGAGAACAAGTCAAATGATCCTTCCCCGCATCTTCACATCTAGAGCATCTCAACCATCTCCAATCCTTCTTCTCACACTAGTCTCAAATATTCATTTCTAATTTGAGTTCTGAGAGACGAGCCGTTTACAGCTTAGAATCCGTTGTGAGCGAAATGAGCAGAAGTGGAGTGGATGTGAGTTTAAAAACTGGGTTTGAATTGGAGACAATTTGTGTGTCTCTCTTATGTTGGAGGAGAAGGCTAGAGGGACAGAGCAGAGCCAATCCGTGTCTAAATACGACTTCATGATGCCAACAGAAAGTGAATTGGAGTTGGCGTAATTCCTATAATTTTCTAAATGCTCCTGATGGGCTTCACTGAGTTGGTCCAGTGGAGTAGCTCTGTCTAAGCGAGACGAGAGCTCTTATGTATAGAGAGCCCTACGACATAGCATGGCAAATCCGTATCTACTGTCCATACAATACATATGTAGAAGACAGAGCTGAGAAATAGGATTGGGGGCCATTGGGGGCTTTATAGAATATGACAAATGATGCGGAGCCGTCAGAAAAAGAATGAAAGCAAAATTTTGAAATGGTCCAAAAAGTGAGAACTGCTCTTGTGAAGAATAATCTAAAAAAGGGGAATGGAAAGAGCAGCGAATGCAAGTGAATGGAAAGGAGAAAAGAAGCGAATTGTGATAGAAGGAAGGATTCATAATTCCAACTCCTTCCTTGATCTGATCTGGTGGAGAGCGAGAAGTGGGCAAGGGAAATAGAAATGAATCGGAAGGGATGAAGGAGCGGAACGGATATTCCCTTTCACCCGTCCCTTCCCTTCTCCACACAATTCAACTCAAGGATCCATGCCAAATATTCCACTTGGGAATAGAGTGACGCAAGAGTTGCGTGCTAATTCTGCCACGACCTCCCTACCTCCACTCAGCCATTACTTCAGCCTATAGCAAGAGGAGGATATTGGTTGGCCTCTGAGCGAGCCCACAGTTCATCCCTCCATCAGATCACTCTCAACCCAGCCAGCCTCAATTCAGATCAGAATACTCAAATATGGTTTCCCTATCCTCTGCCTACTCCGCGCTTCCCAAGCTCTCAAATTGACATCCATCCCATTCCATCCCATTTATCCACACTTGCTATCACTCCACTTGAGCCAGATGAGGCAGAACTAGAGCCAAAATAATACACGTCTTTCCTCCTCTATATTAAAAACCATAGCGAACCAAAGTTCGATTCCATGGGATTTCCAATACAGCCCGAGGCTTTTGCTAAGAATCAGATCATGGGGTAATGGGGACCGCACTTGATCACAGCCCATCAGTCTACGAGTCTACGAGTCGATGAGAGAAATCACCGCTTCTCTCCTTTATGTGAATTCATAGTTGATTGATTTGGGTTGGGCTGCTGAAGGATAAGAAGTGTCGTGAGATCATGTCTCAGATGACGCTCATCTTGTCATGTCTAATGTCCAACAAGTGTCATGAGACAATCCATGAGTGAGCAATTAGCCTAAAACGTTCCGCTTTGCCTCTCTCCTCTTTGCCTCTCGTGTGAAATGTTTCCCTACACGTATTTACGTCCCGCTCTTCTGCCCTCACATCTCACCAACACAATGTCACTCCAATCAAAACCCCGTTACTCACTTCAAGAAAGGTTGCATACCGTGTACGTGGAAACATATCTCAGAAATTGGAGACAGACAGGTTGTAAATAAATGGAAATGGACAGAAGCAGCTGAGCGGAGCAGAGCTTAATGCTATGGCACACACTCTTAATATCTCTATCGCTCCCGCATAATATAAATCCATAATTGAACTAACTGAAGCCTTGGATTACACCTCTGATGCCAAATATGAATTTTCCCATCTTTTCCCTCAAAAATAACAAATCCCAAAATGTGTGTCCATTATTTAGTAAAGGGGGAAATGGAGAGAAAAGAGAAGAGACGGAGAAGAGATTTGTGAGTGGAAGAGAGGAAGAATTTGGGTAATTGGAGACAAGACATCAGATTTTGATGCTCAAGTCAAATGCTAAGTCAACACTCGAGACAAAAGAGAAAAAAGTCAAGTGACCAGACCAAAGTTTTCACCTCATACCATTTGAACCACTGGAAATCCTGGGACTGGTTCGTCTTCTCTTTCAACCTGCCACTACTATGTTAACGTCCCATCACTCAACGACACACAATTATTGGGACAAGCAATTCCCGCCAATTCCTCTAACATAGACCATAATCTAACTAACCAAATTATGATACGTATATGCTCTGAATTTTTGTTTCGTGCTAAAACGCAGAGTCTGCACACAGAGTGTGTGAAATGCTGTAGGTAGTGTGATTGAGCGATGTCCACTCCCAACATTGCTCCTATTTCTCAGAAGCCTTTAAGTCCATTCACCTTCTTCCTCCAATCCTCTCTCTCCATCTCTCTCCATCTCTCCACAATGTTGACTCGTAATGTGAACATATGAAAATATGATTTGGGCTTGTTGAACTTGTTCAAGTATGTAAGTTGGAAGTGGGCTTTGGCTGTAGCTTTTCTAGTAGCGCAAAACGGAGAAGCACTTATGAGAGGATGGATGAGATGAGAGACGGGCTTTCAACATAATGACTACCTTTGCGGCCTCTGAGAAAGACAGAGGGACGTCGTGTTCATCACTTGAGCACATACTCCCTTATAGTTAATAGTTTCTGGGAAAGAATCACTCTTCCACGCATTCTTCTCAGTCTTCCCAGTCATCACTTGGGAATAATGGACTGACCTTTGGCTCTCATCTCATGTCCTTCCACAATCCACAGCTCTCATACTCTGACACTCTGATACTCTGATACTCTGATACTCTGATTCCATTACTCCTTCCACTCACTCTTCATCATTCCATCATTATATTAATACCCTCTTCTCTAATTAATCACATTCACTTTCTACTCTCGCTTCTCCGAGTATCAAGCTCAAGGAATGAAGGAATGAAGCTTGGAATTATGGTCCATGTGTCCACTACTTCCTTCACGGGCTCTACTTAATTGCTCCACTCAAGATTCCACACTCAGATCTGAGCAGTTAATTGATTCTCAACCCATCTCTTAATTACTGACAGGGACTCATCTCAAAACTCACACGCTCTTCACTACGCATGCCTCCACGCACAGTCAACTCTTTCAAAGCCCTAGTTCTGCCACATTCTGAGCTTCACTGGAGTTGGACATGGGTTGGAATATAGGTACTCACTAATCCTGGCTCTTTAGCTATTAATCCTGCCCAAGTGAATGGAAATCTACTTACGGTGAATGGCAAGTGGAGAGATGGCTCGCATCAACTCTGCATCCGTGAAGTCGTCCAAGATCTGTGAGAAGCACAAGGAAAAGCATCAGAATTGGATTAGACAATATTCTAGCTACACACAACAGCCAAGCTCTCCCAACTCGGATAAAGTATTTGAAGGCTAATCAGGCGAATTTATGCGGGATTTCTATAATACCAACAACTCCCTAATTAATAATGTAGGGATGTAAGGGCCAGACTAAATCCTGTGCCTCAACATATTCCACTCCTACTTACGTCTCTATTTCATGGCTGCAATAGAATCGAATCTTCATATGCATCGCCTTGGCTAGCTTGGCTAAGGCCGGAACTAGTGGACTCTGACTTGAGTGAGTTCTTGGCAGATTGGTGAGAAATAGTGAGAAATGGTCATGAGGAAATAATAGAGCTGGAGATTAGAGAGATTGAGGGGAGCGTGAGGACTAATACGTCTCTACGTCGTGTAGAAGCATTCAGGTTCCAAATCATAATGCAAGTCCAACAATGGCCCGACTCAGGGGAACATGTTGAGGCGGAACAATGCGAGAAAGAAATCGGGCAGCTAGATGGAGAGAAAAGGCAAAGGAAGAGAATAATCAAATATTTCTTCTACTCTCAGCACATCATTTCTCAAAAATTACTTGTGACAGCCTGAGCAGGATTATATATGTTATAGACCTTTGGGTGTGGCAAGAGACACAATAGCTACATACATAGAGAACGATAGGCTTACGCATTTATTTGTACAAATGTTTGGAATATGGAATAAATCAAGGATTCTCTCCATCCTTCCATTCTCTGCTCTATTAATTAAATTCCACTCCAAGCAACAATTGACATATTAGCTTCACCCCGCACTCTCAATTGGAATTGGAGACCAAGAACTCCACGTGCTTTCTCACCTCTATTTCTCACTATTTCTCACTATTGTATAATTCCCATTCTTCACTCTCTCAAGGTCCTCAGTCTCATTAGCTCACATCAAATAATGCTCAAGACTAACATTACACATCCTACATTCATTGGATGAGAAAAGAGAAACATGAAGTTGCCTCCGTCTCATCAGTACAACTAACTATTTAGAATCTAATCTCACTCAAGCTCTATGTAACCATGTGTTGTCTCTGCGCTTGACATTGAATAGACAAAGGGCAAAGGCCGAGGTGGATACTTAGTCCTTGCTGCTCGCGTGAGAGACTGAGACATATAACTATATTTAATGAGTCTCTAATTTATAAAGAATCTAATGAAGAAAATACTTACGTCATAGCCAATGGTGAGGTTGGTGGCAGAAGCAAATTGGTTGTGGAGAGGATTGCGAAGAGGATCGAAAGTCCAGACGTCTTCCAAATCCAAAGCCGCCCAGTCGGTTGGCAGTGCTGCGGCTCCTTCTTCATTGTCGTTGAAATAGAATTCGGACTCGACTGGAGGCAAGGACTTGGTGGGATCCTGGACAAACGACAAAAGAGACAAAGTGACACAGGTCAGAATAGCAATTACGAACTGCGGCTGGATCCTGCCCTTTCCACAGTCAACAGTCAAGCCAAGTTTGTTCCAATTTTAGAACATTGTCCAACCCTTCCCCGCACAAGAGCGCAAGTGGGAAATTTCACTTTTCTTCCCAAAGGGCAAGACAATCATTAGCCATAATGGGAAGAGAAGGGAACACCCACCGAATGTACAAATTCCTCACAAGTGATCAGGACATGTATTTAGAGAGATTAGTAAGTATGAGCACAGCTCATAAATTGTCAACTGGAGCCCTTCCACTCCACTCTCAAATATACTAAATCTCAAACAACCTCTCGACCTCAATTCTCAGCACATCCTACAACTATCTAGCTACAATCCACCACGACGGCCAATATCAAAAATCCCAATTCAACACATCTAAACATCTAATTTCACAAATCCCACTTTTGAAAGCGTGCACAAGACAGAGTGATTCGTAGTCTGATGGAAGGAGATGTGAGAGTGGACCTGACTCCTCTGGACTTATTCTCAGTCTGGAACTTTTGTCCTTTAAGCTAAACTAATCAGAGCTACACATTTGAATATTCATCATCAACTTGTGTTAACTAATTTAAGCAATTTCAGATGACACGACAAAACTAAATCAGGTGACTGGCGAAGATGTTGAGTGGAGTGAGTCTTGTGATATCCCATTCTGTTCTTTCCACACCCAGAAATTAAAGAAATTAAAGAAACTGACCCAAATGGTTAGCTTAGCTTATATTTATGTCACTTACGACTCAGTCAGAACCTGGATTCAATATTTGGGATATATTTCTTCTCCTCCCAACTATTCACACAATACTCCCAAAACAAAGCCAAAACAAAGCCAAAACAATAAATGCTGGCTTTGGAGGAAAGAAAAGAATTAATGAAATGTTCTCATGTCATGGCTCCAATTGCTCTATTTGTTCCAAGCATGAGTCCACTATCCATTATTCCTGCTCGCACTTGGCTATAGCCAACCCGAACCTCAGCTAACAAGCTAGTGGAGACGATCTCATGATGAATCAGTGAAAATGGTATATGTAAACTAAAGATTGCCGTCTCATCATTATTTGTCATAATCATTCTACTCCTATCTACTGTAAACTGTAAGTACAGCAGTCCAGAGTCTGTACGCTCACACGAGATCCAATGCTTGGAGAGGACCGAACAAGAATAGTTCCAATTCCAAATTGTGGAAATGCAAATCCTTCAACATTCAAATATTCTTTCATGGGCTTTCATGAGCAAGACTTGCTCTTTAGCTTCCTTGTGTGAAAAGGTGAAGTTGGGAAGTTATGCGGACCAATGGAAATTATATGATCCCAGTGGAGGTGGATGGAAAAGGTGGTAGAAAAATGGCTGATTTGGAAGGGAGCTCAGCTAATGTTATGCAGCTTTATTATTACGTAAGCAAAGGTGAGAGAGAGGCTATAGAGAAAAAGGCCTATAAATAGGAATGGCCATTTGAGCCACAATCAAAGTGATGGAGCTGAAGAAGAGAAGAAAGAGAAAAAAGAGAAAAAAGGTCTATGAGATGAGAGGATGTACAGCAGGGAAGGGAAGGAGTACGTGGGATGACATGGCCTCTCCATACTCGATTGCACAGAGCGATAGAGGCAGCAAATGTCCCGTACTCGCACAGCAGGAAGTCAAAGGTAGAAAAAATATTGGGAAACTCTACAGTTAGAAGTTGGAAGACTGTTGAGCTGAGCAGCCTATCAATATTATGTGAAATGATCTGAAATTCAGCCTTTGGATCCCTTCATCCTCCCTTCTGCTCTGCTCAGCATAAAGGCATAAAATAACTCTGCATCTTACTCATGCACATCTCAGCCAGGAATTCGTAGTCCATCCCTTCATCCACAGTCTCACTTCAAAAGTACTTAATTGGAGGCTGGAGGTATTTCTATACTAAATTACTTGAATTCTAGTTGTAGTAATTGAAGACTGAGCAGATGAGCTCAGTCCAGCCCATAACCATAATAAGGAATATTTGAGAATTCCAATTCGGACTATGCATAATAGAGCGTATTTGAAATGCCTTGGTTGGATCTCGGCCTATAAAAAGGATCTCAGCTAGAGCCAAACATGTAAATAGCACACTACTAGATGGAGAGCTATTTGATGCACCCAGAGCTATTTGATGCACCCAGAGCTATTTGATGCACCCAGAGCTATTTGATGCACCCAGTGGAGCAGGACTAGGATTAAGAAGAAGAAATCCACCATCAGCGGAGTATGTTCCTGTTTATGGGCCCATTTGGCCCATTTGGGACATTTGTGACATTTGTGAGAAGAAGGGACGGTGTCTGAGTGAGTTGATAAATGAGCATTTGCTCCACATGTGCTCAATGGGAAGAAAGTGTTGTTGGTCAGGTACAGACTCCTCTCCACTCATTTATGCAACTCAGAAACCCGCCTCCAGCACCTCAGCACCAGCCTAGCTGGACACATGGAATTAGAGCACTTTGGCCAAAAGCAGACGTACAAGAGACAGGAAAATGTGAATACTAAGTACATGGGATGTTCATGACACAAGAGATACATAAGAGAGAAGGTGGGCATAAGAGCCTTGTGGTTCAAGATGGACGGTGTCTGAGTTGAAGCCTTGGTCCAAGCTGGCTGGATGGCTGGAGTGTATGGTGGATTGTGATTGTGAGACAGGGCAAGACCGCAATCACAATGGAGGCTATTAGCTCTTGTGCCAGCCACACAAAACACAATCATCTCGTTTCAACTCCTCACAAATCATTCCACTCTTCTTCCTTGATCTTCACCCTCCGCTCTCATCCCTCTTATCTTACCTTATCTCTCCTCTTCTTTCTTCACTAAGGCCCATCTCTCTCCCAGCCTATTCTCAAATATCTCTGCCACTCTCTCTCTCTCCATTCCAGCACCTTCAATCTATCTATCTATATCCCACCAAATCACTCTTCCTCACACAATTAATACAAGTCCACAATTACTTACTCATCCTATGTACAAATCTAAAATCACCAAGTTCAGTTGGAGCTAGAATGGGAATGAGTGGACTAGTTCAATTATTGTTTCCCAAATGCCCTTCATGTCCCTCATCCATCTAGTTTCAAAAGATGAATTTTGAGATGATGGAGCGAAGAGAGTAGAGCCACAATTACCTGCTCACCCTCCTCCATTCTCACACTTAACTCTTAATGACAGTTAACTCTCACTCTGTGTGGAACCTTTGACTAAAGTAGAAACTATTGGATTGGGAATACTCAAGAGAGTAATGAAGAGAGAATGGTGAATGGATGGATATGGTGTGGATGCAGTGCAGCAGTCGAAGTGGAGACAAAGACGGAACCAACTAATAGATTCCAGCTGAGTTCAAAATCCAAATCCGCTCCCGCCACCAGGCCATGTGTGAGGCACAGGTCCAGAAGCGGACTAATACAAATAGTGGCATTCGAAATGGCCAACATCACCCTCCATTCTTTCTTTCTCTTATGTAACATGAAATATGTCTCATCTCCAACGACACCACGTGCCACATGCGGGTTATTCCAGCCAAAACTCCAACTCATGTCCATCTTCAAAGGGAAATGTGCTCAAGAGTGGGAAATTGTATGCAGGAGAGTGAGGGCTTAGTTCTGATGTCATTACTGCTCAGTGACTGAATGACGTGATGGAGCGAATAGGTAGCTCCATACTTAGTAGCGGGGACTAAAAAGTGTATCTTTGAGAAGAGAATGTGACAAGTGCCATTGAGACGAGGAGTGGAGTGAAGAGGAGTTCAATTAATGAATGATGGAGAAGCGGAATAGGATACAACTGGGCCAGTATCTAGGCAGGGATACTTGCTTAGTTTCAATTCCAAATTCCAAAAGTACAAGAGCTGAGAGACGAAGGTTAGGAAGAGAATAGCCAATGGCTAATTAGTTGGAGAAGGAATGAAGCAGTAGTGGTTGAGGCCATAAGTGCCACCTTCCTTCTCTCTACCTAATCTCTGCTTACGTAATATGAAGTTATAGAATAATGAGTTAATGAGTGAGTATAAAAAGAACAAGATTGAGGAACCTTGGGAAGTGAACAATAGTCCAAGTGTGTAAAATCCCAAGAGCAAGCTGGGCATTTGAAAAGAACTCGTGACACAAGCTCCAATGTCAATATCATCATCACTCTTCTTCCTAGGCACCAGCCTCCTCATAATTACTTTAATTCATCACGTCTTATTACACCATTCTGTGTGGACAACCAACTTCAGATCCAAATCCTCCCTCTCGTGCAAATAGCAAATAGCTCCATGCAAATATACCAAAGCATACGAACACCAAGGCTCCTTGTTGTTCCTATGCTTTGGTCTAAAGGCCTCGCCAGACGATCAGAGATAGAAAACAGCAGAATCCTAAACCTCAATCTCAACTCAATCCATCCATCTAACCAACCAAAAATGTAATAATGAAGGAAGGAGAGTAGCTATCCCTGCAGAGGATAACAAACAACGCAGTCCAGTTGGCTTTCCAGCCATCTCAACCACCATCTAGTCAGAGGAAATCTCAACTTTTACACTTTTATGCTATGCTCACACACACACACACGACTTCTCAAATCTTCTTGTACAATTTACAATAGTTCTCGGCCACTCCAATATTCATCTAAGCTTTTCTAACTAATTTGGGTTTCTTATACTACAGTACACTTCCTGAATTGGGATGGAGCTCCTGTACCAATCTGTAAGAAAGGCCAAAAGTTGGAGTAGAAAGATCCCATCAACCCAATCCCAATATTGGAATATACAAGTATTAGACGACAGAGTAAGCGTGGGAGCAAGTCAAGTCCATGCACATGTCCATCACATTTGTAGAACGCAAGCAGTAAATATAGAAATGAGTGCATTTGAAAGGAGTAATTATTGAAGGAAGAAAAGAGAAAAACATGTTATTAGCTTTGCCTGTAATATAAACAAAACAATTAAATCGGTGGCAGAGTGAGTTCTGACATGACTCCTTCTCACTCAGCTGCCTCATTCCAAAACACAGTCCAACTTGGTTTTGGCCAGTATCCAAAACAAATATTTACCAACATTTACAAACGTTAGGCTGTTGACGTGGACGGTGTGGATCGAGATTTTGTGCAATATGCAACTCAAATTGGGCCATAAGCGGAAGAGAGCAAAGGGATTGGATCGAGTCGTCCACTTACCGGCTTGTCACTCGGAAGTTCCAGATTGAGTGAGGAGAGGTCAAACTCATACTCAGGTGGAGGCTGAAGCTCCATGGGGCTCAAGTCCTCCTCCAAATCCTCCAGTCCAGAAGCCTCAATCGCTCCACGCAGAATGTCCTCATTCCCACCCAGCTTCGTGTCCAAAGAAATAGTGCGCTCCAGGTCTGTGAACATGGACGAGTTGATTTCATGTTCTCCCGACTCGACCACAGTCTCCTGAATCCCTTCATCCGTGTCCTCAATGATGGAGAGCGGAAGGAAGCTCGTCTCAGCAGAGTCAATGACTGAGGCTCCGGGAGCAGGCGTGAGATGGAGATCTGGGACGGTGACGAATCCATTTGACTGGGACGCATTGGCATTGCTCACCAAGTAGGCCGTCACATTCTGGAAGGAGAGCGTGGCTTTGGAAGGGCCTCTGGGCAAGTCGCTGTAGCGCCGGATGCTGAGCCGACTCAGCTCTTCCACAATTCGTTGGCGGAAGTAGTTGTGGTCGGGCAGGAACTCGTTCGTCCCGTTGCTGCTCCCCATGTGCTCGTCCAAAGGCTCCTGCAGTCTCTTGAGGGACAAGAAGGGCGCCGTGGAGTTGTAGTCCTGGGAGCGACGGTGGTAGGCCGACGTGCGGGAGTAGTAGGCTGCACCATAGTCCTCCGTCACGTTCAACTCACTCACGTCCCTATTGTTGCTCAACTCTAGGTTGTGGAGATGTTGCGGGATGTCCCTGTCCAAACTCAAGTAGATGTCTTCGGGGTAGTAGGCTCCGCTGTGGAGCAGAGTGAGGATGAGAGCGATTTGAAAGAGGTCAGCGGGGATTCGCTTCTTGTTCATGGCCACCATCCTCACTCACTCACTCCTAATACTTCAATTCACAACCGCTCAATGAGATCTGCTCCAGATTCCTCTGAAAAACAACAAGTCAATTAGCAATGTTTGAAGGGCAGATCATAATGTTAGCGAGTCTTAAACAAGTGGAGCACTAGACGAGATTGAAAGCTGGACTGTCCTTTTGAAGACAAGAGGACCAACTGTTCCCAAATCTACCTCCTTCCTACACCCTACATGCATCAGGTTCTGGGAATAAGAGAAAATAATATGACCTACGTGTTTGGCACACGTACTGACCTTGACTTTGACTCCTTCAACGCAGAGATAAATAAACACACAAGGAAGGAGTAACAAAGCAAAAGCTAGTAATGCAACTGGAACACGAAGGAATCTAGCTATGTAGCAATAAAGTGCATTCTACTATGTAGTAGCTGGTAGATTCAATTAGGGAGCGTGGTAAAGGACCTCTAACCCAAGGTTGGAGGTAGAAGACTTTTCCAATTTTTCTAAATATCCCAAATAGCACGTGAAAGTGACTCGAGTCGTCACCATTAATAATCAAAATGCTTGTTGCATCGATATGTATGGATATAGAGCGGAATAGGAGAGAGTGCACTTACCCCGTTTCCCTCGTGTGTCAACTTTTGTGCCAAGAGCGTAGTAGGCAGTAATTCTAATTTTATGTTCCCAAATCTGTAGCTCCTTTCTTCCAAAAGACGTAGACTCACCAGAGAATCTTTGATCTCCAAATCCCAAATCCTCTGATGATCTCAATCCGCTCCTTTTCAAATCCTTTTCAAAGTAATCTGGAATCATATCAAACTGTCAACTCAATGTCATGCTCTCAAAGCCCATGAGCTTCAGCACGCGTGCCAAAGGTATAAGTACGACAAGTAGAATAGACGGAGTTTGGAGAATGGGATGAAGTAATGGTTAGATGAGCGCTGTAGCCTGCTTTCCTACCTGCCACAGCTCAGTCCACTCTTCCTTTCGTCTCGATCCTTCTTCTCCAGCTAAGTATTTGCAACTTGTAAGAATCCTTGAGAATGCTTGAGCCTCTAGTTGAGGGACACGATCTGATGCTGAGTCAGTTGCCAGAGCTGGGAGTGAATGACAAACATGTCATTTGGCAGAGGAGCCCCAAACTTATTTTCTATTTGGAGGAAGAGAGAAAATAATGATTATTAGCAATTGATTAGATAGCTTATCCGCTCCCACTCCAATGTGGACACAAAATATGGATTCAATTATCTCCACAAACACAAACGTCCTCCGCCCACACTAACTACTTGAGATCAATAGAACTAAATATGTGCACATGTACCTATGCAGTATCTCATTAACTCCATCACGTCTCATTTCCCATTTTCTGGAGTTTGACCCTTTTACTTTCTGTTTATGAAAAGACCAAGTGGGTGATTGATTATATTATAAATACAAGGTTGAGTAGAAAATACAACGTGACGTGTGTTTGTACTCAGTTGGCTTAGTTGAGCTGGACTTCTAATTGAGAAGTGAGAAGGTGTTCAAGACATAATTCTAGACTGAAAGTGAATATGGCTGTCTATTAGTCTCAGCTGCACATTGCACGTGGTCCAGGATGTTGGCATAAATAATATTCAATGTTATTTGAGCAGAGATCCCAAAGAGTGTTTAGCTATGTTTAGCCATGGGAGCAGCTTCCTTTATCAGGTCACTACTGTGCACACAATTCAAAAAACATATCGGCTTCTACGCAATTCAACTTTCATCTATGTATCTATCTAGTAGATCACTTGACTCCCAATCAATTTCTAGTACCTGTGCCTGGCTAAATGTCCCTCTTATTTCTGATACTTGTCAAGTAGGGAGAGTGAATTTAGGTATTTAATTGGAAGATGAAGTGGAGCTGTAGTTATGTGCAGTTGAAGCTTGTTGAAAGGTGAGAAGGTGAGAAGCAGGAGTGGAATGAAGGAATGGAGAGTGGCTGCGTGAAGCGGACACTGCTCGTCTCGAACTCCTTTAGCTCAATTTCTGTTCTCCTCTCATTTCCAAATTAAACAAATTCAACTGAAATAAAAGTCCATTTGACGTAGGTAGGCTAGCTTACGTCCAAAGGTGGACGTGGATAGACAGGTCTATTGGGTGGGAAGGAATACCGGCTTCAGTTTCCTCTCAACAGAAAGGAGTTGGAATGAGAAAAAACAGGTGCTTATGTTGGAGCGACTCTCACAATTGGACATTTCTAATTATTTCTAATTTCTACAACACAAATGCCCACAATCCTCTCTCATGCTAATCAATTCAAGAAATACAGAGCCAGTATGTGCAGTGGACTCCCAAACTGGGATGAGGCCAGAGTGCATGTATCAAGTCCAATGATGAATACGCATGAGCATTGTGCTATTTGCTCAGCCAGCTTGTTCTAAGCAGCTCTGTACACTGTATCCGTTCCTTCACTCATTTCAACTGTCTGTAACAGCCAGTGAAACTAAAAATGCTTGTTAAGAGAAAAAGGCACGAGCTTTGGATAATCAAAGATTAACATAAAGGAAAAGAAGGTGAAATATACGGAGTTGATGAACATTAAATCCTCAAGCCTCTGATGGTTGGGGAAAAAACAAAGATAAAAGATAATTCAAGGTAATCCTGTCATTAACCCCAGAGGCGCAGTTGAGCTCCTATCTCCTCGCTATATGCAATGCAACGCATTTCACATCCCAATCTGTCATCTCTACGTATGCACACGTTATACAACTAGGAGCATATGAGCAGAGCATGCTCATGCCAGCATGGATATGCCAAAGGCCTTTGGCTTAGCTAAGCCCTAAGAGGACAGGTTGGAGTGGAGGTAGAGCTTGCCAATTGTGAAGCAGAGCCAATGCAAAATGCCATATTAAACGCAATATCAGGAGATGTCAGCTTTTGACCCCGTCTTCCTTCCTTTTCTCCACTTCCACCTTTACAATCATTCATTACTCTAAGTACAGCACAATTCAAGAACAAGAGACGAGTCAAACTCAGATTTTGGATTCAAAGTCGTGCATGCATACAAAGTGCATTAAATCCAGATGCAATCCTTAATCCTCACTAACCCAATTCCACTTTCCCATCAAACAGAGCATTTGTTCAGAAGATTTTTGAGAGAGCAAGTGCTCCCATTTAAGGCGTTCGCATATATGCCTGGATATACAAATATAGACAGAGACATAAGAGGCCAAATCCTGGATACTTTGCAATGGCAGAGTCTAACTCTGAGGCTAGTTATCCCCTTGCCTTAAAATGAAGCTCCAATTCAGTTTTTCCAAAGAATCGTTATAAAAAAGCAAGGGAAGTTCCCAATGTATTCCAGCCTCGTCCATCACAACTGGGTTTTAGAGAAACAAAAGAGAAACTGGATGAAAGATTATACAACAAGTAGTGAAGTGATCAGACTTATCTAACGCTAAATACTCTATTCCATTATTTCCCACACTCTGTATGCATATACTACGACGAGTGCTTTGCTCAGAACATAGACTAGTGCAGTACAGCGTACTTCTAACATTTTCACACCGTAGCAGCTCTTCTTTCAGCGCTAGAAAAATATGCTACAACTTGATATGCGCTATTGGGAAATAGAGCACCCTTCCACCTATATATTTAAACCCAGTCTGAACAAACCCAAGGTTTCATACAATAAAAAGTGCTGCTTTACGTAATTCAACAGTTTAATTGACATTAATTCCCACTTTGCACTACTTACTCAATCATTTCTCAAGTTTCAATCCACAACAACTTATTCCAACTTCTGTTCCTACTTTACGACTAAGACTAAGGATTGATTGTACATTGTGCATAGCAGAGCATGATTTGACCTAGTGCTAAAGTCATGTGGCTCAACAGGTCAGATCCATTCCTCCCTCCACCTCAACCTCCCATTCCATTCCACTTTAGTTTCCAAATAGAATCAACTTTAAAGTTACAAACTAATCAGTAAATAAAATGTAGGAGTAGAAGCAGTCCAAATTGAAATACTAGTAAACAGAAATGGCTTAATAGACCGGGACTGGACAGTCTCTCTAAGTGTATCAAAAACAATTCATGTCTCATCAACCGCCAATTTAGCCATAACTTAGCTTAGCAGCCATCCTCCTTCATCTCTTCTCATATACTAGAGAATAAGAAGAGGTGCTAGAGCGCATTATAGTACTTATCCACCGAATAAGCATACTCTAGCAGACCGCTAGTGTCCAATAATTATCAGATTAATTGCCTTTGCATTATTCACCACGCGCTAGCTTCATGCGTCCTAAACTCAACTTGAGAATGAACAATCTGTGGAGAAAATAAATAGAATTGGGCGGTTTTGAGCGTGATGGTTGATCCTTTGTCGCAAACACAAGTGGGAACCCTACGATCTACGATCCATCATACTCAACGTTCGTACAAGCTAAAAGCAAAGAAAATCAAAGTATCTCACATCTTCAATGTAGAAGTCAGAAGTGATGTCCTTGTCAATGGAGCTGAACGTAGAAAGGAGCGTGTATCATGTTTCCAAGTTGGAATGTGGGATTCAGGAAATGCAAATGAGCTGTGGAGGATCCGAATGTAAATCCTTCCCAATAATCCAGCTTAGTACTTACCTAGACAATGTAAAAGGTTTTGAATTAAAAGGACGAGTGAGAGTGTGGCAGTGGAGGTTCGCAGGCTTGGGCAGAATCACAATGCAACTACAATTTCTGTTTTCAGACATCTGACACAGAATTGCACCACGTTCGCTCATCTGTTTCCAGAACCAGAATCGGAGGTCAAAGGACAAGTTGTCTGTTCTGAGGAAGAGACAGGAGAGGCGGGTCCAGCACTTGTAAAGCGGAAAATAGAAGGACAAAGGAGACGATCAACAATCAAAGGAATGCTTGAATGCTTATAAAAAGGTGGAAAAAGAAACAATAACTATCTGCACCACTCCCACAACTTAGCCCGAGTTTAAATGACGAAAACGGCGTGAAGCAAGTAATAAATATGAAATGGGGAACTAACCGAACCGTAATTTAGAATAATGGTAGACTGGTTGAGTGTTAGAAGTAAGTTGGAAGTGGAGAGCTGAGTTAAGTTGCTGGTGCGGTGGTGGATGGATGGAGAGAAGAGTCGTAATGAATTTCCCACACTTGTTATTTCCCAAACTCGTGACGTTCTCCAATGACTCATCTCATCCCATTTCACCATCCATCCTTCCTTCCATCCATCCATACACTTGAACATACGCAAACTGCAGAAATCACAACAAGCACAAGTAGTCTAGAGCCTTCTCTCAATAGAATACGACTTCCATGCACACCAAATAGGTTCTATGTACATACATACAACATACAACCGATCTGTATACAAATGCTAAGAACGCTACTCACATATTTATTACAGTAGTTTATTCAGGCTTCCACAAAATGATTGCATAATGACATCAAATCAAATAAAGTTAAATTAATAAAATTAAAAATTGATTAAATTAAAATTAAATTAAATTAAATCAAATAAGACAAATAAGCAAAAATCCATCAACATCTGCTTTTTTCGTCTTTTGCCAATTTGACTTTTGCCAAATTGACCGGGAATACACTACGACGCCCGGTAACTAAGTTTCTACAATAATTAAATTAATTTAATCATTTTCTCTTCCAGCTGAAGTAAAGCTGAGAAAAATTAGACTATGAGCTGGATAATAGCGATAAAGAAAGACGAAGATTAATAGTAGTGTTTGGCCTTTATGTCGGAATCAATTACGTAGATCTCATCGGTGGAAACAAAAATACTTCTCCTCCACTACACTGTCTAAAAGTGGAGGAAGCTGTCTTGTTAGTTCTATGTAAAATATTATATTCACATATCAATCAAACACTATGTCAGATATGATGTATTTAACAAAGCCTGAATGGTGAAGATTCAGCGTTTTTAGGTTCCGATGAGCTCCTGTCCATATGCTGGGTGGTTGATTAATTGATTGTGCTTTATTTCAATGTCAAGATAGGCTTACATCATTTTACTTAATATTTAAAGTAATTGGTAAATATATGGTTCGCCAAAGGGCAAATCTCCGCTGATATTCTCCCCCAGGACACTTTGCTGTTAAATGCTAATTGGCCGAATCCACTCAGGTTATAATCTACAACTTATTTAGGAGATTGTATTGCTGCAATAAGAATAATTTTAATATGTCGTCGTCTGAGGAATGAACCGTTGTTGTTGTTGTTAAAAGCCACCATCACTGTTCACAAGCCTCCAGAATGTATGTATTCCCACTTCTACGTACATAAAGTTCGTAGCCTACTGATTGGCTTATTCTGAGCTACGTGTCATTGTACGTAGATACATGGAAATACTGCACGCAAAGAGGTTAGAGTTAAGCTGGTATCCCACTGCCGACGCACGTCAACTTGACGGACGTCAATTTGACGCTGTGAAATTCTAAGCGTCAAATTTGACGTCGTGTATTTCCCCTATCACATTGACTGACCGAGCGTCAACTTGACGTCGACAGTTTTTTAGCGTCAAACTAGACGCGTCGGTATGCCATCTAGTGGTAACTTCCTGAACTACATTTGACCCTGTATGAAAGGAGTAGCTCAATTTAGAACATTAGGAAAGATGGAAATTTCGTTTTCGCAATGCATTGTATTTAAAAACGAAAATAAGCATACTTGTTATTACGAAGTTTAAAAGTTATCGCACTTGCTCAGGTAGGATACATATATTTATATAACGAACAAACGGGTATTTAAAATATTATACATTAGCTTTACATTATACAAGCTAATCCGTCGCCTTTGGCTTCTGCTAACCGCGCATTTAATCACTACAAAACGAATGGCGACCATCAAGTAACCATTAATTGATTTAATAAGATGGAGTAATTGTTAAAAATATTAGAATGGAGGAAAGCGCGTAGTGCGGATGCGGAGCGTGGGATTGGAGCTTGAGATTTGTTGCAAGCAGACCAGAGGCGGGAATTGTTCAAGTTTAAGGTTTCAAATCTTAATATTGCACTTCTGTCTTCAACGAATTAAAATTTAGTTGAAGTGATTGAGATAACGTAGATTTTTAGCTAAGACTCAGTGATTGAATCTTGATTCTGTGAATCCGTTATGATAAATTAGTTTGAGTGTGTTAGCTTGTTGACGGTGGAAGGAGCATTGTTTACGAATTTTCAGTAGTCAAGCAGAAATCTGTGAATTGGAGACTTTCCGTTGCTTAGCAGTTTTTTGCAGAATTAACCTAAACCAGTTGAGTGACCCCGTGACCTCAGTAACCCCAAGTTCGAACTTGTCCTTACTTGTGGTCTTAAGAGCTTAAGTTGAAAATTTCAGGTCAATCGGTGGAGAATTACTTGAGTTATCATGTCCACGGACGGACATTTTGTCAAATTGGATAGTAATTTTATAGTTGTTCATAATAATAAGTAAGTTGTAAGTCCTTTGTTACGTGTATATAAAGGATATAAAGTATAATAAAGGATTCGTTAATTGAAACCACAAAGACTCTGTTTACTTTAACTAGCTTTGGAGTCCTGCGCTGGAGCCAGAATAACAGATATTCAGAATCCCGTACACTACACAATAGGTACATATAAAGATAAAGTAATAGGTTTGTTATTAGTTATTAGTGTATTAAATTTTTTTTTAAATAGGTACCCATTTTTTCGATATACGTAGGTAATAAGACCTATTGCCACATAAAACAATACTGGTAGTATACTGTTTCTGTATGAAGAGTATGTAGTTGACGCTGAGCTGAGCGTCAAAAGTTCGATTTTTTCAACTTTTGACGGCGTCAAGTTTTTGTGACGCGGCGTTGAGTTTGACGCTGGTTTTGGCAGTGTGATAGGGACCCAAAATCTGACGCCGCGTCAAGTTGACGCTGAGAAGAAAGGGGGCGGAGTCGCGTCAACTTGACGCGACGTCAAGTTGGCAATGGGATAGGTTTCAAGTTGACGCTGCGTCAAAATGACGCGGAAAAGTTGACGTGCGTCCGCAGTGGGATACCAGCTTTAGAGGTAAGATAGAGATAGAGATAGAGCATCTGATGTTGGTATCTACCTACATACATTACCTGTACTGTTTGTACCTGTATCAATAATGCCTTTTCGGTGCTATGTAGCGGTAATCGGTAATGCGGCTTTTTCCGTCATAAAAATGGCATTGCATATTGTATTAGGACTGGACTTTGACTGGACTGGGATGCACCAACCAACCATACACCAGGATTAATCATAAATTAGTTTCTGGTGTATGTCGAGTATCATACGTTCATTTGTAATTTATATAGTAGAATGCACAATTAGCAAGGTTTCCAGCAAAAGCTAAACGTGAGACACGCGTTTCGTTGCCTTTACGCACAAGAGCTGCACGTCTGTTTGTTGGAGAAGCTGGTTGAGTGAGGCAGGACATTTTCCCTTGCCCACACTAAATAAATCATAGCTTCTATGCGTCTACTCGTGTATGCATTTGTATGTAAATTCGCATATTCTATCTACATGGTTCTCAAATCATTTAAGAGACGGGCACCTTACTATTGGGATTGGGAGCGTATTCCATTCCATCCCAAACTGTAGGTACACACACATACTTTATAATCCCACAATATTGTTTGGTTTTACGCATTTTATGAAATTACGAGACGCACGCCCGATCTACGATCGGAATAACAGATTTGGATGCTACTCACATAACGCCGTGTCCCTCAACTTTCCGCTTCTGCCCCTGATATTCTTCTATTGATACATATAAGCCTGAATTCATATTTTTGACCCAAATCAAAGTTCCGGGGTTCAAGGGTCAATGTAAAATCCCCACGGGCTGAAGCGGAAAATTCTCGAAATTTTAAGCTATCTTTCATTCAATTCAGTTAAATTCAGTCTTTTAGTTTCGGAGTGGATATAACGGACATACATAGACAGAGAATGTGAGAATATGTAGTACTAGCCGAGTTCCCGATCTACGATCGGTTTCCAGTGGCTTGAATGAGAATGATGAATAAGAAATCAAAATATATTTCAGTGAAGTCAAGAAATCAAACAAATATTTGGACAAAGTTATTACCTACTACTGGCGTGCCCTTGAATCAGTACTAAGCACTGTGTATCTCTAGGAAATGTATACATGATGAGAATGGTATCTGATTGAATTGTATGTATTGAATACGCTTGTTGGTTACTCTACTTCTGACGGGAATAAATGGTATGATGATGGTCCAACTCGCAGTAAGCATGACCATACCTATAGTTCAGTATTTTATAGTACTTTTTTCAAACTTTTGAAATTTTTTCAAAATTTCGATTTAAAAAAAAAGTATGTGTGTGATGGGGTGGGAGTATGGAAGCCCTCCGGACTTGTCCAGGGTCACCCCGGTAACGGTGTTTCATGACATGACTACGC
>JAQFXY010000206.1:0-44687 GCA_034693865.1 Ceratophysella sigillata
TCCCGGGATCCCGGGATTGGGTGGATTTCGGGATTGTAATCCCGGGATTCAAAAGCGGGCGGGATTGCAATCACTAATTAGTACCGAAATATTTAAATAGTATCTAAACATTAGTCAAGTTGGTCACTCAAACACATAAGGTGAAGTACAGCGAATGTACAGCTTAATAGGCGTGCCAGTTATTGAATAACTCCAGAGGAACTTCGAATTTGGTTTCATGCTTAAATGATGAACGGTGGTGACTGAGGCGAGTTCTATCTTCGTCAAATAAATCGACTTTGAATGTATTTATACTGAAGCTGAGCCTTCTGGAATTTATGAAGAAATTCTCTGACAGACTTCTCATCCACCATCTGAGTTGTTGAAGAGACAACGTAGCGGAAATTGGGAATATCCAGGATTACAACGTACGACTTGTTCTCTTCCATGTCAGTGAAGAGACGTAGTGACTCCGACAGTTCGGACTAGAAAATTAAGAAAGGCAAACAATAATTACAATGAGGATTAACAGATTTACTAGCTGTCAATTACTGTCACATAACATGAGTCGCTTGGAAGAATCAAAGACCTAATGTCAAAAGTGACTAAAAATACCAGGACCCAATGCCGTTTGAATGAAAAATTGGAATTTGGAGTTAATAGATTCCATTGTATTGAAACCAAAGTACTTCACAGTTGCATCATGAAGAATTCAATGCAAAACTTGAATTATCAAGAATCGCCGTCGCCATTGGGTATTGGATCTCCACGGCATTCTGTTTCATCTTTTTATGGAAGTCGAACTATTTGGAGAGCCGACCTGCATTAATGTACGTCGTTTCAAAAACCGTAGTGTGACAATTGGACGGAAAGATATCAGGCTAGGTTGGGTTGCCTTGCTAAGTACAGTAGTGAACTCAGGTCTGCTCGAAATCAAGAGCAAACGATTTCTAAAATCACCGAAAATTAGGCCTCAGAATCAAAATCAAAATCATTTAAAAATATTCATAAAGAAACAGAATTCAAGAATTGATTTAAAATCATATTTTTTGATTCAAAATCAAGATCATACTAAAGATTTATTCCGTAAACTTTATAAAACGTTGGTTTCTATAGCAAAATGAAAATCCTTTTTAGCGTCAAAAATATTGGTTTTAAAATTATTGAATTTCAAAATCAAGAGATTTTGGTCATCCCCTTTAGCAAAATGTTATGCAATTGTCGCAGGCCCGATTTCGTCCTCCGTCCGATTGTCAGAGACTCTGGACTGGAATGGCGCTATTTTGTCCATTTGGGAGCATTATTGGAGTGATCGGTGGGAGAGTTGGAGAAAATGGTGATATCATTGAAAAGTGCGACGATAATAACCATTACTGGGATTATTTAGAGAAGTGGTGGAGAAGAGTCAGAATGGGAAGTCCCCATGGAGTGTATCGAATTGAATTCTGGACTAGTCCAAGAGTATCATTGAATGTTTGTCGTTTGGTTGGAAAGCATCAAAGCGGGAGTGGAGCTCAGTCCAGCCTCGGCTACTAAAACGCTTGAGAAAATCCCTTTTATGCTCCCTTATTTTCTGTATACGGAACTTGAATGAAATTTAATGTGAGGCCTGGAATTGTAATAGAGGAAGACTAGGCTGGAGAAAGGCCTTGGAATGCTTACGTCAGTTGCAATAAAGAATTTGGGTTGAAATGCTTCTTCCATGTCTGACTCGGTGATTTGAGTTGCGATTGGGCCCAGAATTGATTCCGCCTTGTCATATTCACTATCATCATCCCCTGGAGAATTTTCAAAATCATTTATATTTTTATGCCTCTTACGCCACACGCCATTCCATCCTCCATTCAGCATCCAAATCGTACCAACAATAATATTGAGCTTTCCCTGCTTTCCCCTGCCTATCGAAATTCTATTCTTCTGATGCATAGGCGGTCCATTCCTCCGTTTTCTACACCATTGGACTCGACTTTCTGCTGCTGGAGTAGAAACACGCTTTCACGCACTTGTACGACGTCTCTGGTGTCATGTGTTAAATCTTAAACCGCTTTCTCTGACAGCCTTCTACACAGCACAGGCCGCATGCATATTCTAACACTAAAATTTTTTATTAGCCTCAGAGCAGAGTCTTAGCGTCAGCGTGGCGTTGAATATGCTTGAGCCTTCTTATTATTTAATTGGTTTCCCGGACTATTTTGCGCATTATGCAAAAGGAAAATTACCAACATTTTTTTGTAAACCTGACTGCTATTGGGTGAGTGAGCATAGCACGAGCGCGTGAGTCTCCTTATAGCTAGTATAACGGGCTTAATGATTCTGTGGTGTTTGTATCATTCTTTCTAACCTTCTACTTATCCTTCTCTCGGAGTATTTTTACTCGTATTCTGATTGGTTTTCCTGATTTATTCTGGCAAATTGAATTTCATGATTTGAAAAGGTATGCAACAACAGATAGTGGGATAACTGACAGTTGTCATAACAGCGTAGCAATTTAATGTGCAATGCGTCTTGCTCAAATATTAAAATGTAGATGTAAGCAATATTGGAGTCAAGCACATTCTGATGACCCGAAACCCCTGAACAGTATCCACAGCTCACTATATTCACCTATAAGGCGATTGATGTATTTTTAGGTATGTGTGTAAGTATGCTACTTTCTTTCTATACAAATCTTTTATTCCGATTCTGCTTAGTTGTTCTGAATTCAGTATTTAAGGCTAAAAGCACAACTTTAACCATATTTACCTACAAATTGTAACCAGTTTAGCTACACAGAATCAGTGCTTGGCCCTGATTCGTTGGCCAGCTAGAACCCCGTATTACTATCAGATTAGGTTTTTGGTGTGAGACAGGAGAAAGCTGGGTATAAATATTTATGGGTGAAAGTTGCAACGCAATAGAGTTTATCCCTAAAATTGACTCCATCGAAAAGTAGGGGCTATGTGCTTAGAGCCTATTATGTGAATAGACACCGTGTGAGAACATGAGTCGAGATGTATCGTCTCTATTCATGTGTTTTGTAGCAATCTAGACTAACCCTCCTTATCATCTGATCATATCGACACGCGCTTTCTCAAACTTTTATTCAGAAACATCCCGTGTAACAACCTCCATTATTTCCAGTGAAGAAATGGGAATTTGGAGGCCTGAACTTCTCGCATATCATCAGAGAATAGAAATTCTTTGTAACGGCTACATGCTCTGCCATTATGATCCTCCTACGCTCGTGGACGTGAAGAGAACGGAGGTGAATGATAATAGGATTATGAAGAGAAGGCGATGATTTAGCTTACCCAGGAAGTAAATTAGACAGAGCGTGTGATTTAGGACCGCCGAGTGTTTATCGCGGAGTTCTTCCACTACTTTGGGGTACCAGGGGAAATCCTAGAAATAGAGAAAAGAACACAGAACCAACCTCCGTCGAGCATTAGAATATTCATTCCCAGAATGAGCTCACATCAACCAACTTGAGTTCAGATAATTGTGATTGTGCATTTGAATCCATTTATTTCTCTGCGTTGGACCAACGGAGCTAGTGAACACAATGGGACATGAGGACACTTTATATTTCCTATTTTGTGCACTATGATGCCATTAGGGACTCAAATTTATGCCGAGTCTACCTAGCTGCTCACAACCAGTTGGCCAGTCATTAATATTTACGGCTAGGCATGGTGAACTGCACAATCTAGTTTTATTCTTGAGCATCGCAATCTGCACTTTGAAAGAAAATACGACAGGCGTGTCCTGGAAAATCCACGTTGATTACCTTTGTGGATTTTCCCATAGATAAGGGCGTTCATAAAATATTCAAATATCTGTCGCTATAGTTTGAAATTGGTATGAAACAGAACTAATTGTAACAAATTCCAAATCCGTGCCCTTCATACTTTTTGAGGAACTTGTAAAATTCCTGATAATCGAAGAATATGTACACCTCACAGGTTATTCGGTTATCGGTCAACAACTTACTGGCATCACATTTTGTGTGCTTTCTCCAAACATTTCTATGCATTTATGCTTAGAAAAATATTCCATCAGATACAACTTTTTGAAATTAAGTAGCACGAATACGAGCAATTTACCCAAAATGGGATCAATTTCTTGAATAACAATTTAGAGTATCTTTGGAAAAATCATTGTAAATTCCAAACGGGCAAGAAAGAACATTGTTTTCTAAAATGCAATTGTTATAGCCTGTAAATATTTACCAGGGCTTCTGGATCCTCGTTCACCTCCGTCCGTCCCTCTGCCGTAATTACATTGTCCTCTCCGTCGAGGAGAACGAGCGTTGGAATGGCCTTAATGTTGAGAAGTGCTGTGAGGTCCTGTCGCCTTGCCTGGTCCGCATATGGAATTCCAAGCCAGGGCATTTGTGCGAAGAAGCGGTTGAAGGATTCGAGACTCCTGTGGAAGGGGAAGATAGGGAAATAGGTGTGTAGATACATGAATACATCGAATGTCCAGGTCCAGCCCAGGTTTTTAGTTCTAATCCTACAACAAGTCAGTGGAGACTGAGGCTGACTGGAGGAAGATAATATTAGTTGGAAAAATAAATATCCGCTCTTTCTCTCACTCCATAGCAACACATGTTGTTATTCTTTCATTGGCAATTCCAACATTCCTTCACACAAATTGCAAAATAACATCCGAGCCCTGTCTTCACCCGCAACCATCACAAGAGCTCCAGAGCCCGAGTCCAGGCCAGACTCAGCCAGGCTCGCTACATGATGTGTTTACTTATACACGCTCCCCAGAATAACAGATGGAGAAAGAAAGAAAACAAAATAGGTACTAGCCAATCTCCTTCACTATTTGTGCACGTAATACACACTACTACATAGAGAAGTGGATATGTCATACTAGCAACCCGTGAATCAGTGCAAAGCACTGGACCCAGGATAAGATCCTGGGTCAATTGACCGAATTTTAAACAGGAACACAGTCCGATTATCAAGCCAGTTATTTACTTGTTGTAGGTAAAAACATGCTTAAGTTCAATAATTCACTATTGCTTTAGTTTTGTATGACCGACGCCCAGTTTCCGTTAGAAACTTTAGGGTTGTTTTCCAAACTTCAAAACCGGACACACACAATGATAAACACGGACATAGAGCTGACACCAGCGTTCCAACAACTTTATGTTGAACTAGCACCTTAGAATACGATGCTGAGCTCATTTACCCAATTTCTTACACAGACAATGACAGAATTCTTAAACCCGTGTCATTTTTAATTTGAATAATTCATTCATTTCCAGTTGCTACGATTGTCCCTATGTTTAACCTGAAAGCATCAGTTGTTCTTCTTGTTACCAAACCGTAAAAACGGACAGATAAAGTGTTGGAATTAAACTGATAATATTCTAAGATAAGGGACGGTACATTGCTTCATCATAGAGAAGACTCTCAGTTATCTCTTGTTGTAAAGCTAATACCGAGTTAAGTCATAAAATTTAATTTCTGAAGTTCAAATTCCTAAGAACCAATCAAAAGCCTAATTTTCGCAATTTCGTAAGAGCCAATAAGAAGCCGAATAAAAGATTCAGACAGCTATGTACAGATATGCCGTTGCATACATAGATCAGAGAATGACTAAGCTCGTTATAGTCGAGGATAGTTCCAATATAGAACGTAGCTCTCTCCCAACTCCACTCAACCAAACCACCACTAAAGGAGAAGGAAAGTCACAAAGGAGTAATAAGACATGGATTCATGAATTATTACTTGTTGGAGGAGAGGCGGAAAATGGAGAAAGGGCACCAAAAAAAAATCTACCCGCAATTGATGTCATCAAAGTTTAGTTGTTTTTTTTTGTCTTAGGATCAAAAGTTGAGAAAGGATCGAGGAGAAAGTTTACGTGACAAATTTGTAAAAGTACGTAAATGCTGACGATGGGTGATAATTTAGACGGTGGAGAGAAAGTGTAAAGGAGTGTCTGGCTTGAGTTGGAGAAATTAATATCAGAAAAATAGAGGCGGGCTGTCAGGCACTGCCGTAACCATAAGTTCAACAGATTCTGGGACAATTCGGATCTGGGACATTCTTCGAATGAGTAAAATGATTTCCAGAGGCTTTCAAACCTCAACAAAGTAACCTGTCGTCGGAAATAAAAATAAAAATGTCTGGGCCAAGTACTAACATAAACATAAGCTGTCGATTAAATGTTAGTGCATGTAGCTCATGAGGGTTTCGAATTTCAAGTCAGATTGGTATAAATCGTACACCAAAATTAATATTGAATTATACTGAACGTTTAACACTGTGGCAAAATAGGAAATGTTTGAGCGAAATTGGCCACAAGACTTGTTTGTCTTTAGATAAAATTTGCTCAAAAATTATTAACATGTTCTTAGAACGTCATCGCACCGCAAACCCACTTTACATTTGTGCACGGTGTAGTCCGGTAATTTGCTGTCTGTTCAAGAGCAAACTCGATGATTAATTTTAAAACTACCAAACCTGAATTGGAACACAGCTCTACGCTCTACGTAACCTTTGCCTATTCTGAATTATATTCGTTGTAGTGGGTTTGAATTGGTCTGGATAAAATACGCAATCATTAACATAAATTTCAATACATTTGCTGTAATTTTAAACTTTGACAATACTCATTATTTAAGGTTGGAGAAATTGGAGAAAAAGGAACGAGAAAATATAAAAAACCTAAAAACTTGCATTTATTTTAATTTAGCTTCGTGACCGTGTTGCCAGCTGTCGTAAGTCATTTGTCAACCTGATCGCACGCCAAAATAGATATACATTGTAATGTAGGTGCAATTGAAAGGGTATACTAACGATAGCAAGCCATAACTAGGAAAGCCTAAACCGGGAAAACTATGAAAACGTATCATGATGCAAATATGAAAGTCAAATACGAATGGCATAGGGAATATAGATATTAAATCAAAGGGTAAACAACTGATAGAAGTTTTTTTCTTTTTTGTCAATTGGCTTAATGTAGGCGAAGCTTTGGTTCAAGGAAACACTAGATTTATTGTACAAAACACTAACTCAAGCACAATCCATGTATCATGGTTTATTTCTAAAACAGGTTCTTATAAGCAGCAAGTATATGTGTGACTAATCGAGTTTGACAAAAGTATTTTCCCTGGTTTAGACTTTCTCGGTTTAGGCATTTTCTGGGTTTAGTGTGTATCAGTTACTAGGTGTTTAGGTTACCCTGTTTAGGATTTCCCGGTATCGACATGGACACATAATCAGGGGCCAATGTTCTTTAGCCAAGTCGTTTGAAATGCCCCGATTAGAATGAAGAATAGCCTTTCCGCCCAATTGTCAGAGCCTGATTCTGCCCCCGCCCAATTGTCGCGTCACGAGCTGGGATGAGACGTATAGATTAGTGTGCCGAGTATTACTCAACTATTCTCGACGTACGTATGTAGTATTAACGTTGATCAAGTCGTGTCGTGATCAGGGAGAAAGTTTGAGAGAAAGGATCTTCAACCTTATGTGACAGCTTTTCTTCTCAGAATCCAGATCTACAGATATATCTCCAATATTCCTCAAAACTTTACTGTTTTCTTTAGGCCGTCTCTCAAACGCTCAACTGGGCTCCTTCTTCTCAAATTCCATTCAGGAATGTGGAAATGATTGGAAATACTTTATGCGTCAAGGACGAGTTACGGCGTGTCCCCTTTACCCCAGGCCTCATTAAAAAATTCTACTTTTAATTACTTGCCAATAACTATTTTTCCAATCTCAAAAACGAGCACCACCCAATACGTGTGAAAAATTTTACTTGGTTTAGACAAAAAATTGATAGAAGAGCATGTTGTAAGAGCAAAATGGTTTTTGGTTAATTGTATGCCTACCTTTTTAATTTCCAATTAAATAAGCTAAAAAATGGCACACATGTAGGAACTAATGCTTCATGTTAAGTGGCAGTTTTGATTTTTTGATTTTTTTTGCAATATTATTTGCAACAGGAATTGGAATATAAATTTTTTAAAGGGGCATAAGGTCGTGGGGCCTAAATTGTCCTTAAGTGGAACGACATCATAAGGAGAGAACGGGTCGGTTTATTAGTGTTCTAACTCTGAAGTCTCACATCTCACCTGTCAGAACTCACAAAGATGATCTCAAAGCTCTTCTGCCGTTCCTTCAGCTTCTTGTAAGTTCCAATCAGCGTCGAGAGAAAAGTTCGGCACGGAGGACACTGTGGAATTAAAAGTTTGTCAGAATTATCATAATCATGCAAATACTCACTTTTCTGCATACTTTATGTGGTAGAGCGGCTGTATTATTTGGACAGTTAAAATGTGACCCAGGAATACGTGTTTTCAATTCTGTATAGGCTTCCTATACGCATACGTACTTAAATTTTGTACTCTGAGCCAACAGTTGACTTTATTTACACTGTATGCGTTCATCAAAAATCGCCAAATTTTTGTGCTTATACTAGCTCTCAAGGATAGCTTATTTTCTTAAAGTTTTGATAGAATAAACTTCAATAGAAAAAGCAACAAACAGATTAGAAACAACTAATTAATTGATTTGCATTGTAGTATAATAAAATACAAAACAAAACGTAGAGATCTTGACATATTTTGTTAAATACAATTTATGTAATAAATAATAAAATAAAATAATTTGCATAATAAATGCTAAAATCACTCACAACTGTTACTGGTTGGATTGCGTTGATATGCCTAGTCTATCAGGGATGCACATAAATGGAACGGGCCAGTGAGTTAAAATCCCATAAACATATTGCAATCTTAATTTAAACCTATCCACAGTAGATTTACATCGAAATCCAAACTTGTGCTTTCCTGAGAATTTGTAATAGGATGAGCTCGTAAGACACTCTCTCTGTTCAGGAACCCAGATATGTATGCAAACCTAATGTGAATGTGAAATTCTATATCAAATTGAGAAGCTGTTCACGCTCACGCTGCGGGTAAGTCCAATTAAGAATTTCCCTCAAATAGTAATATTGGAATACTTCAAAGTGTTTAAATAAACCGGATAAGAGCAACACATGCTAAAATACCAACACAGACCAGTTTAAACCCATGAATCAATTCTATAAAAGTACAAAAACTTGCGGTATGAAAATAGCGTGAAATCCAATTTACAGGAATCAGTACAGGATGAGCTGGAAATGCGAGGTAAAAGGAGTACTTGAGTATGCACTTACCCAATGAGCCGCAAAGAAGAGGCCTTTGACGGGCGTGTTTTTGAGAAGCGGCTGAGGTGCATTGGAATCTGGGTCAGCGACGGGTGAGTTGGGAGAAGTGATCAAAGGTCCGGAGCCGAGAATGACAGAGCAAGTGGGATGTCTCCATGGGAATTGAATTCCTTGGGGATCCTGAGCTATCTTCTCCCGTCCACCCAAATTAATAACACTTCCTGAAGCCCCATCAATCAAGATTAGGCTCGGCGTCTCTTGAACTCCGTACTTCCGAATTAGATACTCCTGCCAACGGAACAAATACATTCAATTCTCTCCACCTCCCACTACGTTCAGCTAGAAACGAAAAGGCTACCATTTTAAAGACACTATCAAAAATACACATTTTCTCCATTGTTTTACTGAAATTGTCCGCTAGAGTTGTGCCCTATTAGCTTTTGATCTTCATGAGTAAATTCTTAATTAGTAATTCAACATCGTCAACATCTAAACCAAGCATCAAGTTTTTGCACAATGAACAGGGCTGTTAGGTAAACTCGTTTGAATTTTAAAATAATGATTTTAAAATTATGATTTTGGGCAATATAGTGATTTAGATTTTCTGATTTGTATTTTGGAAAAACTGATGCATTAAAGTTTACAGAATCAGTCTTTAAAGATTTTTACCTGGACTTTCGTACCAAAATTGATGATTTTAAATTAATTTTTGTTTTGAATCTTGATTTTCAATCAATAAAAAATGGTTTTAAATTACTTTTGTGATTTTGATTTTTTGATTTTGAGGAATATTTTTAAGTGATTTTGATTTGGTGATTTTGAGCACTGATTTTCAAAATCGTTTCCTCTTGATCTTGCCCCATCCATCATGGTAATGAACGGCAAAACGAAGCGAAGACTATTCCAGGCTTATAAAGCAAAACGTTTTGGAATTTCCCTCTGATTCTAGTTCGGTTCGTTTTCCATGTTGTAATTTCGTACTGTATATAATGTCATCACCGATTAATGGTTTGTGTGTGCTAGTAAATAATTAAATATAGAATCTCTATTGAGCTAGGCGCAGTAAAGAGGCTAGACTAGAATTTTCTGAAAGGATGTTCTGCGTCTGGTGTAAACCAAGGGTCGGTCTTGTCTGGGTTTTATTGGGCATATAAATATAGATAAGCCGGGTGAGGTGTCAGGATCAGGACGAGGTTCGGAGCCATGTCCCGTCACGTCCATGTACCGATCGTGTAACATACAAGCAGTGAACAATCCGCCTTTACTCCCAGCTCTGCATGGACGACGTATAATATAAATTGTCGAGCCGCGTGTACGAAGTACGAGTCACCCGACGCCTATGCAGCACAAAGCACAATCCTATCTACCATTTTATTTAGGAGACAAATATTATGGGGAAAGTGAATGAGGCTTTTAAATTCTTGGGTGAAAGTGCATGATGCAGGCGGAGCAGGATGGAGTAATGAGAAAATACACACCAAAGGCTCAAGCTCGTCTTGGTAAGTGGTGCCTTCTTGGAAAATATCCAACGGGGAGAAAGGGTTACACAAATATTGTTTCACAATCCGTTTATGTCAAATATACTGGGTAAAATCAAGAGAAAATGATTTTGAAAATTATTGGCCGAAATCTTCTAAAATTCAAGGCAAAATAGAGGCCTCATAATCAGCAAACCATAATCGCTTGAAAATATTCCTCAAAATCAACATTGATTTTAAAAAAAAATTTGGTTCTAAAATCAAAACCAAATTAAAATTGACTTAAATATTTCCCAAAATCAAACTACAAAATCACAATCATCTATTTATAGTGCCGAAATTCAAGATTTAAAATTTAGTGAATTCAGCGAAAATGATTTTTCACGCGCTTCAACATAATTATGCATACTATCACTGAGCCAAGTTAATCTTGTACGTTGAACCCGCGCAACATTGTCTACCAAGGATTACTGTAGTATTTGGAATGAGGTGAATTTTTCCGGGGCGGAATCCTGGAAGCTTAAGTCCAATGCATTATTGACTTGACACTTCCCTTCTATCATCCAGAGGCCGTACTCTCATCGGAATTCTGACTGTACTGCCATCCTCCTCGCTCCAGCCAGCCTTTCTTGCGCTGATAATAATTTAAGGCTACGTAGATAGATGCATATGCAGGAAGAGGAGCGGATTCTTTTCTGGCCTTATTCTTTTGGAATATTTACAGACCCATTACCTTGGCAGAGGCTGAAATGAATGACATCTCACCTCAACTTCACGGCTCACTCACTCACTTTCACTCACTTACTGCTCAAGCACCCAATATTCAGAATGAACCTCCAGCTCTCACTACATTACGGAAAGCTGAGCAGCAACTACTGAGTGGCGACATTTTGGTGCTACCTAACCAACCTAACCGGATTGCATGACGGAGCCCAATTCTCACTTTGCCCTTGGGCAAATGCTGATACGCTACGCAAGACGTAGACAAGACGCACGACGCTAGACATGAAACAATGGATTTTATGCGTTCGGTACATACCTACATTCTGAAGCCATAAGGGTGTGTCATTGTTTGGTAATAAACCTACAGCCTTTGAAACGGCCAGCCGCAACACGTTAAACGCAATACATCTTGATACAATTGAATAAACACGTTGTATTATCGAAGTTAAACTGGGTTTACAGAAAACAAATTCCATGTAGATAATTTTCGTTACCTATCATGCCACCCACTTGCGAGCAGTGATGACTGTCCGTCCATTTGGGTAAACGTGATTAAATCTACTTAATGGACGGTACATCTAGCCAAACTGTGTCATAAAGTAACGTGTAAAAGCATGATAACCTTGTCATTTACCATGAACTCCTCTGAACACTATTAAATTGTATTTACCTAAATTCGCGCTTATAAAAAGCTTCAACTTCGTAAATGAAATTATTCCTTCACCCGTTTGAAGCCATGCCCGGAAGATTCCGCTCTTCCTACACCTTATACCCAATCGACGGAAGACAGGCACTAGGGTAGCTAACGATTCAGCGTTTTTTGATTTCCCTAGCTTTCCCCTTGATGCAAATGTAAGCTTTTTCAAGGAATCTGCACTGTGTAGAAGTAAATGTAATGGTTTGCCAGTGTAAATTTCTCCACTTCACGTGCCCTGCTCCCCGAATGCACCCATTAGATCTGGAACCCTGGCCTGAAACGAGGTCATGCCGACTCTATTAATCCGCTCTCTGGCTCTGGAGAAGAGTGAGCAATCAAAGGAATGAATATTGTTTGACTCATGTACACATCATAATAGTAATAACTGTATTTGGAACATGAGCCATAGAACCAGTTCGTTATTCATATGCCGCTCTGATGATAATATTAGGCAAAGAGGACATTTGTATGTATTAGGTAAAGTAGTGGAGGTACTCTCTGAGCTTTCTTCCGGATCTGGAGCCGTGTGGCAGGGGAGAGGAAAAAACTATTTGCATTAATGAGATGGATTTCCCCGGTGGAGAAAGGCAGGGGAAGAGCTCCGGTCCGCCTTTCTTCACCCGCTATTATTAGCTCTTTTCTTTCTCTCGCTTGTCACCCGAAATGACTGGTTTGGGCCAGAACCTGGCCCTCCTGAGGTTTCACGCCATGATAAAGAGCCCATGACTTCCAGGCCTGGCACAGCCCGCCTTCTATCACGACTCATCGTCCTCCTGCTCAAACCAGGGAAATATTCATGCAGTCGGCTAGTCATAAAGTATCTCCATTCTCAAAAACAATCTCATCAAAGCCAACACGCAAGCTCAACACTTTGGAAAACGTCTATTCTCAACTCTGCCCGCGTGTCTAATGTTCTTGACAAGAGGAGATGAATTAACCACGCAAATGAACCTGTTTGCCTGATATTACAAGGAGGTTGGCACGGCGGAATGACAATTGGGCCAGTGATAATGCGTCGCTGGCCCAAAGCAAACCTCATTCGTTCTAGCGCCTTCAGGACAGACTACTATATATATACATGCACACATTTTTTTATTTCAATCTTAGATCATTGGTACTTCAAGTTTAATTCCAAAACTGTCGCACCATCATCAGTTTTTGATTCTATCATTTCCATTTTGCAATATGTAGTCAAACGTAATACAATTACCTGCAAAATTTTGGGGCCACTTTGAAGCATCCGTGTTTTACAGTGTTTTACAGTGTTTTAATGTTGATTTACATACAGATTAATTCAAAAGTATGAAACCCCGCGATTATTATAACTATAAACTGAGCAGCTGCATCGGTAGGTTCTGTATAAGAATAAATGTCAATGTCATTTGGAAGACCTTTCCAAGGCTTTGCAAGGGAAATCCTATAGAAGATCCGATCCAAAGCATTGCGACTACAAGAACAGAGTTAGCCTCATTTTGGAAAATGAAATCACTAAAATTGGAGACGGAATTGAAACCTGAATTCCAACAGAGTCCCGAAATCTAAATTATTTTTCCTGACTGTAGTTGGGAATAGGAGCTGAGTAGGGAGAAAAGATACACATGACAGGAAAGTAGAAAGTCAAAGCCAATTGAGGACATGAACATGAGTCTAACATCATCTCAAATGAATCTCAAACAAATTGTCAAATAAAATAAACCTAAATGAAAAAACAAGAAGGGAAAGGGAATTCCACTGGGACGGATAAGGACCTGAAATTTAAAATGAACATTATTACACGCATATTTTTCATTCTCTCTCCTCCTACAGTCTCCGCTCCACAGTTGAAATCGGACCCCGAAAAAGTTCCCTGGAAAAAAGTTCATTCAAAACTGTTCCCTCGAAAAAAATTCTTATTTATATTTTTATATCATTTTTTTCTTTTTATCTTCAATAAAACGTGTAAATATGAACCTTTTGCGTTCCAGGCTTTGTGCGGGTGAATTTATTTTTCAACGCCAGTTCTTGTTTGTTCAGCGGGGTAAAATTGTTTACGAAGCGGGGTAAAGTTGCTAGCGGGATAAATGTGCAATTCAGCGGGGTATTTTTGTTAGTTTGGCGGGGTGTTTATAATTAAGCCGTAAATTATGGCCAGGTTACGCTCAACTAAATAGGTCAAACTAGGCTATACCATCGTGTCATTCGATTAAATTTATAATATTTATATATAAACTATTTGAATCGGCTAAACTTATTCGATAAAAGTTCTACACGGTACTTTTTCGCAAGGAATTTTTTCGTAGAACGTTGAAATGGAGAGTAAGGAAAAGATAGGGAAGCGGCGAGCGTAAGTCTCTAAATTTCATTTCAATACACTGGGAGAAAATAAACTCTTGTTTTAAATAACATTTTGTCTCTCTGTGTGTGTTCCTTTTCTTGTTGTCTTGAATCGGAGCATTATTATTAGCTTTATCTCTCGTTTGGAAACGTAATCGGCTATTCCGTTGTTGGTTTGTATAAGGACACAATGTGAGTCTCCTGCTATTCCTTCATGGTCTGTTGAGACATTACTCCAGAATTGATTATTTTGGGATCGAATAACGGCCCAGCGGAATGTTGGGAGAGAATGAATAAATATTTGTCTTTTTTTTATTCGAGTACGGATTGATTTCGAGTTTCCATTAGAAGGACTTGCTCGATTGCTTTTCACTTCCACTTGCTTTTCCTTTACTATTTGTACAGTGCTGCTCACTCTGAGCTTCTCAGCAATTTTAGCCATTTTTGAGAACACTTTCGAATATCTTTTTCATTTCGATTGTCCAATAGGATATCAGGGAGCAAATACGCTCTTTGGTCGCTCATTATAAGAGGTAATATTCATAGAGGCGATCCGTTGTAAACAGCTCTGTACAGTTTTCCAACTAACGGTTTTGGTTCTTGAAATCGAGATTTTATTAACATCGACTCAAATTTAAAGCTTGTAAGGCGTAAGAATTTGGTACAACCATACTTTGGATACACCGAGTGTAAGATCTTTTATGTCATTTTCAAAATTAGGTTCATGTACATTACTGATGACAGAAATTCGACAAGTTTGGTTTACAATATTTCCTCTGAATGGAAAGTACTGTCGTGTTTGCATTGCAGCGGGGTTTTTAGGATAAATTATGCTATCCTGGAATTCATTTATACGGGCTATTTTGAACACGTGGGCTGCGTACATGGACACGTGCAATGGAAATGCATTAGAGGAAATGCTAGTTTTACTGGAGGTAACCTGGAGCCAGACTTGCTCTGGATAGTATGCTGATGCTGTTTATTTGGTTTACAAGCCCAGCATAAATCTGTAAATAAGCTGAGGTTTGTGAATGTGAGGGAGCGTTTTGTATATCGTCTGCCTGCACTGGTCTTGTCAAACTAAGGCCGAACATTTCTTATTGTTAGCGTCTTAAGTATTTGTAAGCCCAGAGCATTCTGCTGCAGTGCACTTCTTTTGTTTGTGTTTCTTTATTTATTTCACTACTTCACACTTTGATTAAGTAAACAAGGTTTGTTTCACACATGGTACAGAGCTGCTTTCAGCCAGTTGGCCAGGAATTTACAGGATGCATAATTCTTGATGCATTACGACCAATGCAAGAAATGCTGTAAAAATTGCAGGCTTATTACTCGTTTCCATAATGCAAATGCATAGTTGGCTAGCCCATTCTGAGTCGTTCTTTATAATATACAATGTAATACGAAGGAGCCAAGAATTTGAATTCAAAAGACGAACAAGCCGTAGTTTGGATGCGCATTTTTTCAAGAATCCTTGCTTCAGAACATGTTTTCAAAGTATGACCCTCTCTCCAGGAACTGTATTTCAGCGAATGGTAATATACAAAAGCTGAATATGCCGGTATCAGGGACAGATTTCAAAACGTTACTTGGTTCTCTCATATGTGTTAAAAACATGGATTTATTGGTGGTTAAGCGGGAATCTTATCAAGCTTTCACTGTAATCAGTATTCAGACCTTAATCCTGTCTGAAGAACATACGAATATTTCTGTCCTAACGTAAAAGGCTTTTAAGTACTAAGTGTTTATTTTAATTCTATTACTAGATGTTATTACCGTAATTCTGAGTCTATTTCGTGGAAAAGAGACTGTTTTTGAAATCAGAGTTGGAAGAGTATAAAACGTAGTAGTAAATACCTGGGCGGTAGTGTCAAAAGCCCATCCCTGGAGAAAAGTGCTCTAAACGTCTCCTGAAATCTATTTCCTTCCAGACAGAGCTCCACTGACTCTTGTCTTTCTCAAGAGACGAGGCAGGAGAGAGTCAGGCTAAATCCGTTCAGAGCCTCATAAACATACAGTTAACATTAAACTTTCAAACGAAACGGACCCAGTCCCAGACATTACTCTCTTCCTACACGGAAAAAAGTTCTTGCAGAAAAGCCAGAGAGCATTACCTGCTTCTACATGGGCTCCATTACGTGTGGCTAAGAACCACTTGAGCTGAATGTTACTCCAGGCTTTCTTGAGCCTCTTCCTTCCTACCTTCCAGCCTCTGCTCAACCTCGAGCCTTACCTCGATTAACACACTCATAAATATCTGGCGTAATTACAGCGGTAAGGGACCAATTTGGAACCTGTTAAACCCATTACTTATTCCGTCGCTTCCTAGACTTACCGTACCAGAAAATGGACTGGCACGATCTCCCACATGTATTCATTGTCTATTATTAACCAGAAAATGCACATTCTCCGGTAATAAATGCCGTATTTGTATTCAGGTCTGGTGAAATATACCAAAACTGCATAATGTACTCGTATCAAATGAAATACAGTAATTTAAAATGTAAATCGCGTGAATTGCATAAATTATTTTACTCAACCCATGTTCCTCTTAAAACTTGTTCACATACAGTTTAACTTATTTGCGTGAATAGTTAGTTGCATCTATTTATGAGTATTTTCATGAAGTTTATGTGAAATTGTGTAGCAGAAGCGTTGGCCGCAATTCAGTGGTTTGATAACTTGTTCTGAAGAGTTCTGCACGCTTATATTAACGGTAAGCGTTTAACTATAAAGAAAGTCTCTTGTTTTTGAATAATTTGGATTCCGATATCCGAAATCAAATAAATTCAAGAAATTCGTATCCACCAATGTCGATGCAGGTCTTATGTTCGATCATCACTAAAATCACTATGCATATCAAGCCCAAATAAGCCTAAAGCAATGAAGCATTAGACTCTTTACACATCCACACAGTATACTTGTAAGTTCTGCTGCATCTGGCTGCCATTCGTTTTAGCCAGGTTATTTAGGATTATCTAAGTACTTACTTTCACAAGTACAAAACCTGATTTTTTTGCTACATACAAGTACATTGAATTTAATAATTCGTTAAAATAATCCAATCAAACCAGATGAAAATGAAAATGCAAAGCATTCCAGCTCCTTCACACTGTACAAATAGTTGAAGTAAGGAAAGGAAGATCATGTAAACATCCTTGGAGAAAGTTGATAAACGTACAAATATATGGTAAACACCCATTCCAGTTTAAGATATGGAAGTTTAATTAATTCTACCAAGCCTGGTTTTCCAAAAGATTTCAGCCAAATCATTTCAATTCTACATAAGTATAATTAAGCTCTTCAAAAAAGACAAAGTGTAAGTTCTCCACGGGTGTTCACCAACTTGCTGCAGGGGTGTTTACCGCAAGTCTCTGTTCCTCAGTTTAACCGTGAATACAGCTATGTAGGGAAAGCATGGAAGCCCATGGCTTAGTACTTAGTTGAATTGGAGCACCAACCTGCCTCACTCTGGCCCCTTCCCCGGTAAAAGTGAGGAACGGCGTCGGTGTTTCAGGAACGTAGACGATTTTCTCCACCTCGTCGAAGCAAATCATGATGACTTCAAAAGGTGACAGGCGGGTTTTTGGGCTTGAGGCCGAGGCGGAGGCTGGAGGCTGGGATGACGAAGGTGATGAAGAGGAGAGGGCTTGAGCCGAGAAAGAGTTCTTCATTTGTTCCTCAAATTGGATGAGACGTTCAGTAAAGTCCTTTGACTTGGAAGACGCCGCATCTGGAAAGAGAGAGACGGGCTGTAGTGTGAGGCCTGATTGAAAAGAAGCCACTCCAATATCTGCATGAATATGAATAGACAGGGCGGAAGAGGCGGGAGGTGAGCTCTATTGTTCACACAACACACTCCGTCTTGTCAACTATTTCTCAATAAGGTCTCCTTAAATTACATTCTCAATTTTTCTCAATTTCACTCTTGAATCCACATTAAGTTCGGCTCCTGATGGATGAGTGGAGGAGAAAGTTTGAAAGCTACTTTCTTCTGCTAAGACGCCGCAAAATAATGGAGGTGGGGGAAAGTTTGGTTCACGCAATATTGAGTCAACTCAGCCGTCTGGAGCTAATATACTTCACTCATGAATTAGGAGAGTGTGCTACCTCAGAGTACAAAATAAACTATTATCACAACCACCCACGCCACCACCGCAACACGTCTAATATTTCAGTAGTTCAACATCATGTGGCTTCAATTCAGAGCTCATCCAACCAACTTCGCCAGCCGTTAGCAAAATGGCAAACACATTTGAATGCACGCATCCCCAATGGACCGTAGCAAGGACGAATATGGCAAGTAAGGTCAGAAAATTAGCTGGAAAAGTATATGGCTGGTTATAAAATTGCTCTGAGCAGCTCAGTTTGAGATATTGTCGGCTCTAGGGCAGGTGTCAACTGCAGAATCATATGGATGTTATATGCAGAGTGATTCAAAAGTACGGCTCATATTGACAACATGTGGCAAGTTAGGCTATGCTAGTGTACGCTAGCAGCTGTGTAAACTTGCCAGTGTATTTTCAAAACATTAGCCACGTTCCACCCGGTACATTTAGATTGTAATACATATTGACTTACTTGCAAAGTAGAGCCCAATGACCACTGAACCCGCTAATTGCTGCGTGGAGAGCTGAATAATTTCCGCCTGCTCACCTCGCCCTCGCTGGAACCGAGTTCCGAGGACCTTGACTAATGAACAACTCATTTTCCGTCTCTTCCGCCAGTCAGCTGGAAGGGCTTGAGGTGAGTCAGAGTGTTTTCCAAAGAGAAAGCAGTGAGGCGGTGGTTGAGTGCTTCTGCGAGGAAATGATTGTCTTGTGTCAGGTGTGCGTGGACCAACTCAAAAATTAGATCAACGCCTCTCCGCCGCCACACGGAGGCACTAACTACGCTCACCCGCTCCGCACGCCAGCCAGAAATAAGAAACTCAAAGCTAGAACCGGAGCCCAACTGTCAAAGTCAATGGAGCCAACTACAAGTCTGAACAACTCTCCAGTCCAGGACGAGTCGAACCCGAGCAGAGTCAACTTAACCAGCCGCTCTGAGCGGGAGAGGGGAAAAGACCCGGGTTCCTTCAACAAACACAAATCCAATGTGAAGGCCAGAAACTCATATGTCGTCACCTAACCCCGAACCCCGATTTTACCAACAGTTTCACCAGTGGCGGAAATACAGAGCTGCTCTCAGTGAGCTGGTCAGCCACGTACTTTATACACGTACTTGGCTGATTTACATTCACGTATAACAATATATAGTTAATTTAAAAATTCTATGAAGAAACAAAATTTCCAAGTAGTCTAGGCTGCGCCCAACGCTGTGAGCAACATTATATATTCATAAAACCTCAAAACAAGAATATTGCAAGATTTCCAAAAATCCTTAGAAAATTCGTTGATGAAAATATTTACACCAGTAACGAGATCTTGCAGGATTATAACCAAAATATCCCGCTTCAATACGCCGCAGCGCCGTAATGATACGTTAACTAACGTTAATTGGGAAAAACATTCTGCCCGAATTTAGAGATTTTCAGGATCTCCAAACTTGCGTTACCACCACGACATATTGGAGAAAGGCTATGTCCGGATCCGGCTTGGCTATAGTCTACAATTCTCTCACTCCACTCATCTGCTTCTCGTCTGACTCTGGCTCGTTTCAACAAGAGGCTTGGGATATGGTGTTCTGGTAATTCAACTTTTACTACAATTCCCGTTTCCCTGACAGCAGCGTGGTTTTCCTTTCCTGGGCTTTTACGGTGCGAGGGGAAACTATATGGGGCTCGTATGATGACCCAAGGATATAATACCTATGCTTCCAGTGTAGATGCTACAGATGCCTACTCAATGTCCAGCCCAGCATTCTCCCAACTCTGAGCGTGGTGGTCGTCCACTTGCAGGGCAGCAGTAGTACACGGTAATAATAATATTATTATCGTCATCATGCACTTTGTGTCGGGAATGAAAGGAAAGCAGAGTATGGGAGGCAAGGGAAAAATTTCTCCATTATTTCCACGGTCTACTAATTTTTATCACACTCTCTGAATGGCGGAACGTCATACTTCCACAATATATGGACTATTATAGTCCTTGATTAAACGAACGGAAGATTTAATAGTTTCGAGCCTTTTACGTGTTATTTCATGGTTTGTAGAGATTCTGGGCTTTGTAGAAATTATATTTTGTGACAAGAAAATACACTGCCCCACTGTACCTTGTAATGCAACCATGAGTAAATTGCTTTGGTGTTTCGATGTTTTAATATTTTATCACTCTTGGTAAATATGGAATGTACCAAAACATGTATAAATATAACGTATACATGTGAAAACGAAAGTAAGTCAATTTTACTCAAGATCGGTGTTGAATACGATTCTGGTTTACTTAGTGCTTATCCAGTCGCAGAGCTGTTCACAGCATGCTATCAAACCCAATTTGTTTTTACTTTCCCTGTGGAGTGCATTGGATATATGGAACATAGTGCTAGCTTGTATAGTATTTTCGAAAATGTCACTGGCTGGCTATTTAATTATGACCATAGAGCTGTAGACTATCGTTATCTCATTTGTATTAGAAATATGGTGGTATTATGCACTTAAAGGTATTACATGGCTTAAATTGGTTTAAAACCTAAATCAATGGAAACCTTGCCAAACATCTATCTGATGACAAAAGCTAATAACTTGAATTTCTGTAAATACGACCGTAATGGATTATTCTCAATCTTAATATTCTGTTAGTCTGGATTTTCTTAATATACAAATGCTGGGCTTCGAATTGGGATTTGCTACATCCTCAATTTGAAGCTGACGAGGTTGCAACTGAATTGCGCATGAAGTTTAAAATGGACGAAACCGGTTGTTGAATTTATTGTTTGTGTTGCTCAATAATTGCATAGGTATATATAATGTGAAACGATAAGAAGCGAGGTAGCCAGTAGAATGAAATGGCAGTAAAATTTAGTTAGTATTGTGAAGAGGCTGTACTCAATCTCAGTTCTGGCCAAGTAGAATTTACATGGGATGGGTCTGTTCCCAAAGTTTTCCGACCTCCTCGCTGATGAGAATTGAGAGTCAAGACACACAGCTTGAGTTCCTTCTTGGCGGAATTGAATTGATAATAATATATAAGATGGGAGCAGAGAGCGGAGGGAAGTGAAGGCAGAGGGAATAACATCCGTTGGCTCCACTTTCTCTTTGACAAAATTATATTTATTACAGCAGAAGACCAGGGAATGACTTCTGTCCTCAACGCACGAGCCAGCCAAGCCAAGGCCCTACTCGCACTCCAAACTCAGGCCAACTCAACCCAACGGAGCACCCGCAACAACGGCGGCAAGAGAATGCGATCGTATTTTACATTTTACTCCCTCCAAGGCAGGGGTGGATACGCATAACCCCGCTTCCCGTTACGCCAAAATCAAAACTCAACGAAAGCTTTTACATTTAAAACTGTACAACTTCGTAACTCATAGATTGCTAAGGACCTCCAGTGCGTGTTAAAATACAAAGCTATGCAATACACCTATGTATAGTATCTGCAAGCTGCAGAAGAGATTGAGAAGGAACAAGGACATGTAGTGGACATCCATGGAGAAAGCTGGTAAACATCTGTCGATAAGCTAAATTTCCCATAGATTATTTTTAGGTAGTTTGGTTAAGCTGTTTAAAAAGCCCTCAGTGGAAATTAGATTAATTCTGGTTGGATTAGGTTGGGCTCTTCTGAAAAGCCAATAAATGATTTTTGAATGGATAATTATTCAGGGTTCACCAGCCTTCTGTGGGAATTGATTGGCTTTCTTTGTGGTTGTTTACTGCGTGTACCATGTTACCTACTTACCTACCTTATCGCATTAGCCTTGCATAACGTAGTGAATATGGTTTTTGATAATTGCCGGAACGGGAAGCGCCAGAATGGGCACATGTCCGTGTAAGAGCCACCCCAGTCCTCAATGTTTTATAGCCGCTATTAAAATATTTGATTTCCGACTTGGACTCCAATTCTATTTATTCCCAACATACACAGCGTAGTTCCCAGACGGAGACTCAAGTGATTGGGACACAAGTACGTCCCGCTCGACACGCTCACTCGCATTCAGTCAAGAGTTTAACACGACATGAAGTTTAAGCTCAAATAGACTCTTGTGCAATGAAATCATGTGGCGGAATAGCTCAACTTAAATAATATTGTACCATTGAGGTTCCACTAAAGTTGGGAATAGTCTGTCGTGAAAGCCGAAACATAGTTTACTGTTCCCCATTACGATGCTCATTCTCCTGTTTTAATGGGTCTGGAAACACCTGGTGATGCCTTGTCCAACACCGGGCCTTTATGAGAGCCTGATGAATGGCTGCATAGAAGGAGATGCGGGGCATGAAGTCTGAGTGGAGTGTCTATTAAAAAGGGTGTTTATCTGTTAGGCCTGAATATTTGATAGCAGCGATAGCAAATACTTTAATTTAGTGTCTATTTTAGAACTTTAGAGTAGAACGTTGGGAGAAATTGAAAGAGACGAGCTGACAAAAGCTCCTCTGTAAACACGCCTTTTATGCTGATCCTCTTGCGGTGATTTCCGCAGATGCTGACGTCCGACGTCAATGCGGTACTGTCAATTGGGCACCATGAAATTCACTCCATTTGCAAAGCCATCGGTATTTCAATTCAAGTACATTAACACAACTTACCTAACCTAGCCTAACACATTACAACCATATGTGGCACTGATATGAACTCAAAATACCGGTGCAAAATTCAAGAAGTAACCTGCTGTGGATAATCGCGGGAATGTGAGAGCCGCTGAAATCCTATTTCCGTGTTTATACATGGTGCCTGAGTATTTCTTTTTATATAAATAATTGTCTCTTACAATAGCTGATGAGCCTGAAGATTATGGAATTTGGGTGCCGGTGTCTTGTGTGATCTAACGAATTCTGGATTATCGAAAACCAAATCAGTGCTTTCATCCGGTATTTAGATTGGTAGCGACTAGTAAAGCAAGTCGCGAAATAAGAATACATCTTTCACAGCGTACCGATACTTGCCTGTGATAGACTGGGAATAGTTTGCATTGGATCTAGAAGAAAGCGCTGGGTTCGAGGATGTGGTAGACGATGCTTCCCACAGATACGTCTATATTCAGGCTAATATGAACCCGCATACTGCATAGTGCCAATCCTCATTCGATGTTTAGTCAGACAAGAACTGCTGTTGTGCTAGGTCATCGCACACAAAATACTCATAAAAAGGCAACAAACTTTTTGCATAACTAAAATTTTGCATTTATTTAGGTTCAGTATTCACATATTTCGGGAAGGTTACACCTTACTCGCCAAACAGCTTGTCTAACATTCTAACCACATTAACATTAAAACCACATTGCAAGTAGAGCGTATTTAAGCAAAGACTGACGTTGTTGCCAGGATTTGTTGTCCGACTTTAGAATTTAAAGTGGCCAAATTGGGAGTGGTGCAGAAGGGCTGGGGCGTATTTTAAGCTAAATAAGCAGAAAACAGAACTGGGCTCCAGAGCCCAAGTTGTGCTTATAAGGCTGTAGTGGTGGAGCCTAGTAGAAATTTGAAAAGATTGTGAATCATGTAAACCCGGTGGAGACATTTGAGCAAAGTTTATGTCTAAACTCTGGAATGGGGCACAAGTGGGGCGGAGAAGTGAAGTCTGCTTCTCTGCCCTTATGAAGGATAAGCAAAGCATACTTTTGAAAAGAGAGTTTTGAAATAAAGTCTTGGATAGTTTTGAAAAGTTATTTAGGAGAAAGTCGTCTCTAATCCAATTTCTTCCAGTCGAGTTCTTACAAGGAGAAAACAAAACAACAGAAATATATTTATATGTCCATCCAGGCTGGCATAATATTTCATAATTGTGATCATTTATTACATCAACTCTTCTTTCCAAACTCCTCTTCAGACAAATTTCACTGCTTTTCTCCAGCAGCTAAATTTACGGGTTCCGTTAATCTTCAGAGTCCTTCTGCTCCATTCAGCAGACAAACCTATGTAGTACGCCTTGAATGGAGGAATCCTTTTCAATTAAATCAACACACTCCATTCTCTATATACTCAATTCAATCTAGTTTTCTCGAGCCGGAATTGAACGTCTTGCAGAAATATTGAGTGATGTTTATGCTAAATTTAGAAGAGGTAAAGGCTAGCAAGGAGCGTTGCAGAAAATCCCGCGCTCCAACCGCAATGACGTCCATACATTAAGATGATGAATAACACGTTGACCCTTCAGAACGGCGAAGTGGGGCAAAGTTGTTATTTATTTCCCTCAACTATTTGCATGTAGCGAGATGGAGGCAGGGTATTACGGGCTCTTCCAATTCCGCCTGGTCTCTCGACAATTCATAGCGTTCATTTGCCGGAACAGATCATAGCCTACCAAATTCATTGTGGCGATAATTCATTGCCGGCCCAAAATCCACAGCGGCGACAGTTCATAGCAGGAAAGTTCATAGTGGTACAGTTCAAAGTTACAAAGGTAATACTGGTAATTTAATGAAAACTGATGGACCAGTGTATAAACTATACTGATATCTGATATATTTTTAGTTTTACGGCTTACAAAATAACGTAATAAACATTGCTAGAAGATTTTAGAAATAAATATTTTGCAATTTATTTTCATGTTTAGGTGAATTTTTAAGAGTTTCACCGTTTGACTACATTATTTTGGAAATCTGTGTTAATTCCCTAGTTCAAATTCAATTTAGGATCACAATTGTAACACTGTGAATTGTCGTTGATTCATTGGGCCTGGGTTTGAGGAGCTAAAGGCTGGGCTGGCGTAGGGGAAGACAGAGAACAGGATGTATGGGTAGAAAGTTTGCTATAAACTAAGGCTGGGGAAAGTTGGAAGACAGGCACAAGAGAGAAAGTGAAGAATTATATATTTTCTCGGCTGTCCTCTCGCTGGTCTGAGGAAAGGGCGGCTCAAGAAGAGCCTCAAATATGTATTATATTGTTATATGGGAGAGAAAAACAGGATGCACATTTCATTCATTCATACATAAAGTAAGGTCGGAAATTTATTGCCAAGAAATTAAAGAGTTTTTCAACAAACGAGTTTGGATCATAAGGAGATATACGTAGCTAGAGCCGTATATGGATGGAGACAACGTATGTTCCAGTAAGAAATAATATAAAATATAAAATACAGTATATCTCCTTGCTTTCACCAAGCAGAAGGAGAATAGAAAAATGAAACGAGGCACACTTTTATGCATGAAATCCGTCCGAATCCGAAGCGGCTGCTGGTTTGTAGTCTCTTACTCGGTGTACATCATAACAAGAATGAAATAACCACTTAGTTTCCTCTTCACAATGAATCTAATAAATAAAGGCGTGAGGACTTCTATTGTTCGTACAATGTCCTATTTCTTCTCCTCCAATCTGTTTTGCATGAAACCAATATGCGGTAGCAGTCTACTACAGCCTGGCTCAATATCGTAACCAGCACTGTATAATATTCCGATTACTAGATCCATTTTTTATATTTTGAATAACCCACTTGGTTATATTTAAATTGAAACTACTAAATTGTGAACCATGAAAATGTAGTAGGTTTTATTTTCCTCTTTGGTCATGGCACTTAAATAATTCCAACCATAAATGTTCCTTGCTGTCAAAAACACTAAGGTTAATTTTAATGTGCTGTCACCAGTTCCGAGCTTGGGGAATTTATTCGCTCACAAATACTGACCCAGAAGCAGTAAACGGAGTCCATGGTGTGGAGAGCAGTTCATAATAAAATCCTCCTGAACTCATTTGTCTAATAAAGGAACTCGTACGTCTTGACAGCCTCAGTCCCAATCCCTACGTCTCTATTATTTCAGGGATTCCCAAAGTTACACGGAAATATCTTCCTACTCCCAACTGCTAATTCATAAGCTCAACTAAATCTTCTCATGCCTGAAATTCTGAGAATAGTATTAAAAATTCTCGGGCTTGTTACCGGTGCAGTCCTTGTATTTGAACATAAAAGAAGCTGAGTAATCAGAGTATCCGAGTCTCTTTTCACTAAAACTAACTTATTGCATTAGATGAAAGCAAGTTTTTGTTTCCATAGGAAATAGATTTGAAAGTTATTCAAATGCCTTTCTCAAAGCGCTCTTTGTGTCTCTCTTATTAAATACTAATCCTTGCAAAGGGAAAGAAAGTAAAATCAGGCCAGCCCAAAAGAGATCCAGGCCTCGACTGATTGCTTTCCTTTCCTGGAAAATTGTTTTGGAAGGGAAGCTGCTGCTGCTCGAGTCAAGAGAGAGTTGACTTTTCTGTAAATAGAAGATAAGTACATAATATATGCGGAACTTAAATCAAAGGAATTGGGACGTGTTGTTTTCTAGACTCTAAGTTCTCGACAAGCCCCGTGCTGAGTAGATAGGAAGGGAAACAGAGTTTTGTAATGAATAAAAACAGCTACGCTATCCGTCTTGCCTTCTTCTGCAAGTGGCCAAGGAGAAAGCTCCACTAACGAGAATTGGAGTGTGACTCTGTTGATTATTATGCGGAGGAAGAAGCCTGATTCTGTTCTCGTTAGCTCAGCAGGTAGACTGCGTTGTTTGAGGCACAGAGTGTTCAGATGGAAGGTCCAAGGCCCGTTTTATGCTATCCGGTCCAGACTGTCATTTTCCATGTTTGCTGGCACCTCTGATTTTGTGTGGATTGAAAATAAAGCTCTGGATTATACCTACCAATATAGACGAGAACTTTTTTGCCCTAAATCGTAAATCAGAGTTTCATAATGTTCGTCCTGAAATTAAATTTTCTTGTCACATTACAACCTATACGTAAAGACATAACTCATTATAGCCTCTCGGAAAATCTTCAACCAATGCTGGGTTTAATGTGATCAACAATAAACGGTTGTAACCGATAAGAAACAGGCTTAGCAGAGATAAACACAAAAATTACAGTACGCTTACTAGTTTATACGTAATCTCATAGTCAATGTAATCTCCGTATTGGAATCACATATTTGAATTAACGTTATCATGCCAACCAATGCAAGCTTTGTCAACAATGCGCGATCATTTTATTTCAATGTTTTTTTTTAAAAAAAGGCAATCCACCGCACTCGACTACTACTACGGACAATACGAATACATATACAGGCTAAGCCTGCAATAAGTAAGCCTAACATAACGGAGCGATTACAATTTTTAATGAAACTGACGAATTATTATTTTGAGATCTGCATTGAAACGGTACCCTGTTGGCAAAACTACTTTTGGCAAACGCCACTTTTCACATTTTTCATTTGCCAAAAACTCGAGGTCAATAAAAGTAGCTTGCCAAAAGGGCAAGCAAGAAAATATGCCCTTTCCTTTATGTAAATCGTATATTTAAATACAGAGAAGGTAATAAAGGTACATCACAAAAAGGTACGAGATATGAAAATATGTACAATGCAAAAAGATGATTTATGCACGAAACTATGCAAATTGAAATTGAAATTATGCAATACCAATATAATCTGAAAATATGCAAATATGCCTAAAACCTGAAAATATGCAAATATTCACTAAAACCTATAAATTCGCAAATGCTTTTCATAGTAAACATGCAAATATCCACAAATCCGGGCTTTATAAGGTATAACCAGTAGGTATGGCATTTCTACGTCACTTATTTGGTACACGGTCAACATGGATTCTACTTCATTTCGCATTTGGCCTATACCTTAACTTAAACCTTAACATGACCTAGCTTAACCAACTAACCTGACCTAAGCTTACATATAGTCTTACTCAATACAATATAACCCCAACTAACCAACCATAACAACCAAATGGATAGTTCAATATGCGTGTGAAAATTAGCTGTATTGCTTATACGCTAAGTTCATTTGACTCCAGTTTATTGCACGGATTTCGGATCCCACCCATGGAAGAGAGCAAAGCAGAAAAGACGGTCGAGGGAAACGCCTAACTAAATAGAACAATGCAAAGAGCAATCCGGCACACTCGAGAGAATTATATTATTATCTCAAGGCGTTTTCAAGTCGAGAGAATGAGCTTTTAATTCTTGTTATGAGGATAAGAGAGGATGAGGCTTATTACACAGGTACAGGAGATTCAGATTCTCTCCAGCCTTTGCTGGCTCAATCTTGGCCACTGCCAAGAAAGCCCAATCTCCACTAAACTCAGACCCCTTTGTCTTTTTTTGTTCCAAAGAGAAAGCGTAATAGAATTAGACAGTCGTAGAGAGAGTAGGATGACGGGTGTGCTCTCACATTACGTGGAAGTACTCGAGAATGCTTGGCTGAAGTACCTTCCAGTTCCTTTCCCTGCAAGGGAGCAGGGACATGAAGGTTACCTAATTTATATCTGAGCAGTTGGGAAGTCCCGACAGTTCAGCTCATTAAAAGATCAAATATAGAGGATTAGAACAAGAAACCCGTTATGACGTCAACTGGGAAAGGTGTTGCGAAAGAACATCCCGCATAAAACATTGGTACTAAAAAACATATGTTGTACAAAATATCGCTGGTGTTAAATATCGCATCAAAATTAAATCAAGTTTAACTTATAGACAGGAGCATATTATTTTACTCCGTCATATTATTAGTAATCAGAACTAATGCCTTCCGTGCCATTTGCCCGACAACAATAAGCCTGAAAACAATATGCCCGACACTACAATGCCCGAAAAACCCCCAAAAAAGATTAGAAACCATTCAACTCTCGTTCGTACCTTATCTTATAACCGAACCTAACCTAACCAGGGTTAAATACGTACTTATAATTTATTTAGCTTTTTTCAGGTTTTTGTCGGACTTATTGTCGTGTCGGGCATATTTTTAGAGTCGGGCATATTGTTGTCGGACTTATTGACGAGCTACGGAACTCATGTTTTTTACTTTAGTCGATACTTAAAAATAAGATACGATGCTTTGCCGATGCGATGCGATACCTATGTTTGTACCTATGTACCGGTACCTATGTTTCTTCGTCGCCATGTTTTGAGCATATGATGGTTTGTGTGTGATGTTTCTTCGCGTGATGATTTTGGTCGCGATGCTCCTTCGGAAAACTGAAAGTAGACTTGTCAGATATATTATTATGCTCCTTAATGACAGGATTTGAATAGCTCTAGAAGAGATTGAGAGACTTCCCAGTATCAGCTCTATATCAGGATCCTGAAAATTTTAAAGGCGAGCTTCCTCGGGTTTTCCAACTGTCACTGTCGAATTTACAGCTAACAGCTGGTCAGTTGAGTTCCCGTTTAGCTTTTTAATTTGGAATGCCTGCAGGGTTTTTTATAACTAGGAGAGTAAGTTCTGCTCGCATGCTTCATTAAAAAACAGAATGGGAATTTAACTGAGATTGTGAAGGTGAAAGTATGCAAACCCGAGCATCTGAGAACGCAAGATAATAAACTGGTGATCGGCCCAACTGGCATAAGCCCAATTGACAAGAGCTTGAATTACCGCAATGGCAAAACTTTTTAGCCCTTTGCAGCCTGCTGTTTTAAAAATCTTTTGTCAATACGGTAACATTCTTTAAAAAGTTTTTGCAGAAGGTTTTTCTAATTAATCTCTTTTTGCCAATTATACTTTTGCCCCTTTCATCCCGAATAAATGAATCTAACCGGCTTGCTGTGAGCACCACTGTACATTTATTCACTTGAGTTGAGAATTTGATTACCAAGTCCCATTGATTAGCCTTTGACATCACCTAATCCCTTCCATTCAGTCGCAATAGAGTGGAGCAATCTGTGCACATATAACATACAACATAACTCCCAGGATTAGGCTTTCTACTTAATTCTGAAGATTAGTGAAACTGAGAGGTACTGTGTTCAGAATAATGCTCACTTCTTGCTTGTTTCAGTACTATCTACTCAAGTTTAATTCATTGCTAACATAAACGAACAGCCAATATTTACATACAGGCAAGCATTGAAGGTGTAGACCAATACGGAATAATCTGCTATGTTGCTAAAGCTGTTCGGTGTAAAAAGAAGTTTGAATTCCAAATTGAAGCGCATTCTCACATCAGAAATGATCAGCGTAATTCAGACGAGCTTTACTGGAAAAAATTTAAGGTATGTTGATATTATGCATTTTATAACCTTACTCTTTCTGTCACTCCTACATGTATCAAATGACATTTAATTGCTTCTAGATGCACGATATTTATTTTGTGAAAAAAGAAGATGTGTGTGTAAAAACCTAATGCTTTTAGGGTTGAAATATATAAATAAAAGCCACCCAGCCCAGCACCCAGCTAAATCGTGTATATTGCCATACGCTAAGTTTAAAGTATATACTTATTACTTCACCAATATTTACAAATCCAGCATTGCGTGAAATCGGAGCGTGGAACAAACCCATTTACCTGCACTTTCCGAAGTTATTTAACTTTCGGCCGCAGGAAATCAATGCGTATGCGTGTTCTATGGGTTAGTATCACTCACACAAGGAAAAGATAGCACGTGAATACGTTAAAACAATGCACGTATCAAAGTCCAAAACTTCTCAAAACAAAATTTCCAGAAAATTAGTTATCAAGGAAAAATCACCTTGTAGCAGCCTTCGGACAAACAGTCAAAACATTTAAACATTTGACCAAAAATAAACTGTACTAAAAACCGGCCAAATGTTTATTAATTTTGTATTTGCATGAAGTGTGAATATTTACTAAACTTGAAAGTATTTTTTTACTGATTTTCTTCAAGCTCTAGAAAGTCTTCAAAACGGATAAATCACAAATAAGAACCCATTTGATAAACAAATGAACTAGTTACAAAAAATATCGTAAATGATTTGATGAGGTGGACTAAATTGAATTAGAAATGTGTCCATCCCGAGTTGGAGAGCGGAGACAAAAGGGTTTGTCAGAAGCTGGGAATAGGCTGGATGGGAATGGGAATCAGAGATGCGTAACCTGGATCCGGCTCTACGCCCGTAGATCTGTGGGCTTATTGGAAAGTGAGTTTTAATGTTTTAGTCTTTTCGTCTCTTCCTTCCTCGATCCGAGCTCGGCTCTCGCTTGAATATTTCCACTTCCTCCTGCTTCCTTTCTTCTTTTCACTTTCCTTCTTTTATCGTTGAGCGAGAACGGATTCGACATGACATCTTTGTCATGTTTTGTTTCCTCACTTCACTCTCCTCGCTTTCTCCACCAACAACTTTCACAGACTACTCACTCGACCACAAAAAATACAACTTCGTTCTCCGCTATGGCCTCAAATAACATCTTCTCACCGAGTTAGCTGACAATTCAGGCTCAGACAATTTAGGACGAAGCTATAGCCAAACACAAAGGGTCACAACGACAAGGATCACGCAAAATACGAAAAGCGCCAAAATAATATGGGATAAAAATTCTGCATCCATATCAATTTTTGTATTCCAATTCTTTGAATACTTAGCCATAGCTCAATCAATTTCGTGGCTCTTGGTTAATTGTTCCGCGGGACAGAGAGAGGTATGTTACACGTTTTACGGAGTACTCAGCTCTAAAACCACATCTTGAAATTGCCTAGCCTACGAATTAAACCATTTCCACTCAATTCTGTATGTATCTCTTATCGGTCAAATACGGTATCCTAAGTATGTATTTCATACATTGCTGAATATGCACCCTGACTTTATTTTATATTCAAAGTTAGGAAGACGTTCGGGTTCCACAGTTCATTCTTGCTTCAGCTGTATGGCTATTGCAGACCTTTTGTTTCACCTTGAAGCTTTGGGATGTTTACCAAACTTCAAAACCTGATACGAAACATACATAAGCAGAGTGAAAATTAAACTGGTTAAACTCTAGGGTATGGCTGTGGAGTTAATTTGACTCTTGTATATTAATGTACACGTGGGCTGTAACACTTATGTTCAGTGGCTCATTTGATTTGGTCTTTATAACTAGCTAGGAATATTTTGGCTCTTAATGGCACCGAACAACAATTAATTTTACAAGTCGCCATTCCGTCCAAATCACACTTACAATCATAGAATACATAAAAAAAGAATTTTAAAAAGGAACAAAAAATTTGAAACATACTTACTGTTTGCTTTTTGGAAATTAGGCAATACAATTTGGCACTGTGTGACTTGTCGGGTAACCTACTCATTCCTGAGTAGGAACTTTGGTGGGAGCAAGTGTAATACAAGCCATCCAATTTGAAACACTAGTCACTTCGTATCACTCACTCCTTCAAGATTCTGCGAGAAATGGACTCGATCTATTCCCATTGTGGTAGACTTGGACGTGTTTGATCTTTAGGAGCATGTGGCAGAGCTCCACGCAGCTTCCCAAGGAAAGACTCCGCAGAATATTTCCGTCAAATCGCACTTGTCATATTTATGTTCACAAATTCCTAAAAAACTGCTAACAGTACACAATACAATAGATCAGGCTATTTCAGTCAAAAATAATACTGGAATCCGGCAGAGCAGGGAATGTTTATGTGCAGCTATTGGTTTATGTTTGGCTGTAAAATGTGAAAAGGCTTCGTGAATAATCTCACTGAATATATTTCATAGTTGCTGATTCAAAGTACCTAGCTTCATTTTTGTATTATATTTGTAGAGCGTTGCCAATGGATGGACTTTTACATCATATGCATGGATTTGAGGTAGTAGATATTACCTAATCTAACCCGTTCTCAATTGCTTGCTTTTCATAACCTGGGTAAAGAAACAAAAATCCAAAATCTCGGTTTTCTCACCTTTTATAGGATATGAGATAGGCTCCTACCGCTGGAAACCCCTGCACGAGCTGATACTGACTTTCACCAGTATTCAGATTTTTTTAACGTACCTATATTGTTTTGTATAAATGTTTTCGGCCTAGTTTTCGGTGCTTTTGTAGTTTAGGTCTTGTATTACCTTCAGCTATGTGATTTTCGGCGTTATTTCTACGGCCGTGTTGTTTTCAGGATTTTTGTTTCCAAATATACCAACCTTTGTACGTTCTATTTTTAAAAGAATTTGACAATTTCGCTTTACAATTATTTGAAAAACAGGTCGTAATTTGGGGTGCATTACATAAACATTTGTCATAGTCTGTCCCAGCCTCCTGGATGATCCAGGTTACTTACCAGGCATCGTTACGCTTCATGCTCTAGAAGGAGACTGTGTCTCCCAAGAGTAGAGTATTCCAGTGTTATAAATTGAGATGCACAGAGAGGAAAGGAGAAACCAGACTATAATAGTAAAACTCTTTTCCCCTTCCTCCTAAACGCAAACTTCCTATTTTGACAAAACATGGTTTTACGTTCTCTTCAAATCGTTCCAAATCGCCCTGAGCGGAAACGACGAGGGTTTCCTAACCCAAATAGATACAAAAAAATCCAAGCTCACTCTAACTTTCCAGTCAGTTCCTCGCAAGTCTGTTTTCCTTTGTTAAAAGCTTTCTCCTACATCACGCTATATGGCCCAGCCTTTTTAATATAGGATTCACTTAGGTCTTAGTCAACTGGATTAGGAGTGGATCCACATTGTACTTACATGCTTTTGTCTGTCTCTTTGTCCAATGTCAGCTTCAGAGGAGACAGGGAATTGAGCTGTTGACCCTTGGGCTTCTCACAATTCTTTGCGATATACTAAACGCACTATTCCAAGCAACGTCTGACTTGGGAAGGCCAAACTATCCCATGTTACATGGTTAACCTGGAATAAGCTGGAAAGAATATAACGAGCTCGATAATTGGAGTTGTTCAGTTGGGGTATTGGTCATGTTACATTTTCTACTTTGAGTTTCACATATGGGAACGGGCAATTTTCTAGTACGTGAAGTTAATTTATACGTAACATACACTTCCTGCGATGCCTTGAGCAGAATTGTTGAGTTCAGCTTTCAAGTGAAATTATAATACATGTATGAATACGTATTTGTCTCTGGAATTTCTACGTACACGTGGCACACCAACTTTTCCATGAACTCTGCGAATATAATTTTCCATCCTTTTCAGGAAAGCCTTTGTAAAAGTTTTAAATGCAGAAATTCTCAGTAATAGATTTACTGAAGCCGATCCCACGCTTTGTTTACTGTGTGTACATATTTACAAATAGCCCTCGCATGCATGATCTAATGATAGAAATGAAGCACGAGGAATGGGATCTCGGGTGTAAAAAGTTTTGGTCGTTATGAGATTTTGATCAACTTCAATTAAGTCTGCCTTACATAAATATTAATTAGGTCATCGTTCTCTGTTTGAGTTTGAGTGGATGTAGCATTGTGTGATGAATGTTTAATTTCCGGCATTTCCTACTTTCGCCTCCGTCAAAACATTGAATACCATTGTTGATTTAAGAACCATATTCAGACTTTCCTCTATTCTGAATTTCAATTCTCAATCATTTTCACTAAAATTGAACGCAAATGATGCACGCTTATCAGAGTAAATTAGAAGCTAGATACTCAGAAGCCTATGAGAAGCCTAGGAGAAGGTTTCCTGTCAGTCAGCTTCTTGGAAAATTCCCTTGTTACCCTTTTACTGTGAAACAAGAAATTTAACGGACGCTGCAATTGTAAATGCTTTTCGTTTTACGTTCAATTAGGTTCGCTTAAGTTGTACATCGCGTCATTTGATGAATTTCTTAAAGTTAGGTTACTTTATCCGAAATTATTTTAATCGGAAGTTCAGGAAACTTATTGTAGAAGCTTAATTGCAAGCATATTTTTCTACACGCACTTCTTTGTGGAACCCGGCTTTTGCATTGTACGGGAAATGATCTAATTTAGCTGAATTCGTATTCACACAGCAAAAGCATGTTTCAATAATTAATAGGCACAAATATGGTTTGAACAAGGTATATCGGCATTTCTTTATTGTGTACCAAGAAGGACTGTAAGAGTGCTGCTTACAGGCTACAGTACAGACAAAAATATAAATGCATCGAACTAAGATTTATAATTGTCGGTTTCCGCCACGTCATTTTCCATTTCGACTTTATATTCTACGCGCCAGGTAGACATTTTAATGTACATAATAATTTTCACCATGCAGTCAAAGTAGGTGTTCGAGATACACCCGGGATTTACATATAAATATATTTTTAGGTACATTTAGATCAATTATCAAATTCCAAATCACTAGCAACACCGGGAAACAGATTTACAATAACACATATGTGAGCAATACCCCCAGAAAACCTTACTACCAGTAGTAATTACTGGTTTTAACGGTAGCTTTCATGCAATAGAGTAAAACTGGGCATTAAATACAATTGGCCATATTCATCTGCATCCACAAGAGGCCACGGCTCCATCTTGATGAATATACACGACGTAGCCCGAACCCTCGGCCTCAAGTACCATCAGTTCCTTGTAACTCAGTGGAACACAGCTGGCGTGCGGAAGATTTACTGGAGCGTCAAATCCTTTCAATAATCTATTTATAGACAGACTTAATTAGGCATTATACACTTTGAAAACCAGGAAATTGCTAAAGTACAACCTACCGGTGCATATCAACGAAGTAGGAATGGAGCGTAAAGTTAAAGACATCGTTCTCGAGGGGAAACGGACAAGTTCCAGCGCAGAAGCCTAGATCGAGTAAAGCTGGAAACACAACATCTGAAAGCCCCACATCTGCTGGTTTGACCTGCCAATCATACCGTCGACAAAGACTGGACACGGGATTGGCAGAGAGGTAAGGCAGCCGTCCATACTTGCCATTCCGTCTCTTCGTCTTGGGCCGACTTGTTCTATTCTGACCTGTTCTTCGGACCTCGACTGGAAAACTGTCCGGTGTTGTATTCGGGGCAGAAAAATTGGATCTTGTTTTTGTGGAAGAAGGGTCGGGCGTTGCAATTGTCGTAGATGAATTCCCTGTCTCAGTTATTCCAGCGCTTCCTTCGACAAAAATATCATTTTCTACAGAAGGAGCTTCAGAAGCGGTCGCAGGCTCAGTCAGGTCTGTTACTTCTGGTTCTTCCGTTGACGGAGCAGTCAGTGATCGCCGTTTTCGTGGTTGCATGAAGAAGCTGAAAGTAGTATTTATGCTTAGTTTGTTGAAGAATGGCTAAGCATCTTTAAGGTTGGCACTTTTTGTTATCAATATATAGTTCACTTACTTGTCATCTTCGAAGGAGCCGATGCTTTCTTCAGAAATTGGGAGATTATCCTGGTACTGAAGGAATAGAAACGGTTTGTCCTTTCCTGTGTTGAAAACGTGATTGATTGAAACTTGTTTCCTTCGGTTGTTTTTAAAAACGATAACTTCGAGCTTAAAGGGAAGCAGGTCCTTCTCCTTCTCAACCTCCACGCTATTAAAACTGGCTTGAAGAAACGATGTAAAGTCAAATTCATAGAATCTGGTCGATTGCCAGATCATTTTGCTTTTCGTTTCCTATAAATTAAGTGCAAATAACATTCTCAGTTTGCTGAATTACAAAGTATATGAATGATTTGACGAAAGCGGAACAGTTACCACGCAAAATTATACCAACGGAGAACGTTACCTAATCTTAAGATATTAACCCAACAAATACAGTATTGAATCTATCTAGCCAAATTTTTATGGTTCAGGTTAGAGGTACGTTTTGATAGGGAAATTTTCCGTGTTCCTAGAACGAATTATGTAAATAAAACATATGTGCTTCGTAATTTACAAACCTCACGATGGCGAAAACGAGCATTGACTGTTATATGGGATCCCTCGGCTAGGTCCAGTTCGCCGTCCTTCAGTGTGAAAATAATTTGAGCGGAATTAAATACCCCAATTTCTGCTCGATTCAGCTTAAAGACCAGGACTGAGGTGCCAAGGATTCCATCTGAAATAATAATTTTAAAAAAACACAACTCAAGATGATTCATTCAATGTCACTGTCAAGTTTGGGAAGACCCACGAATGTGCTGAGTTTGATATTTAGTTCAGTTCTAGAGTACGCAGATTTGAAGACGCTTGAAGACAATGATATGAAAATGATAATCTACTTAACTAACACACCCCACCACTTCATAACTGCAAACATGGAGATAGTTAGAGACATACTTTCATTCGTGTTGCGACAACTCATATCACATAATTCATACCTGCTATAATTCATACAGCACAACTCATACCAAGGACAACTCATACCGGTGTTTTTTATACCGGGGATAATTCGTACCCGTGTTTTTTCATAACGGGGATACTTCATACCAGTTTTTATATACCGGCGCTGTAAATTCAGGAGAAAAACTATTTATTTTTATTATACATGTGAATTATAATTAGGCCGCACACGGGTTATTGCATAATAACAAATAAGCCTCAACAAATACATTAAATATAATAGAAACTAAATGATTATCATTAAGTCGGATAGGAATTTGTAGAGGCATATACGCTGAAGCAGTGAAATCGCGTAGATAGAACCCAAAGTAGTCTTAATTTTTGTACTTTTTGTGCAGCCATCATTTAGTTTCTATATTTTCTATTATTTTACAACACCAGTATGAATTGTCGCCGGTATGCAAGAACACTGGTATGAATTATCCCAGGTATGAAAAACCACGGTTACGAATTATCCCAGGTATGAAAAAACACCGCTATGAGTTGTCCCCGGTATGAAGTTTTGCGGTATGAATTGTTCGGTATGAGTTGTCGCAACTTCCTTTCATTCATGAAGAAGTGAGAGTAAATGACAAATAGTAAAAACAAGAACAATGAGAGAATTTCCCAAAAGTGGAGTAGGTAATGGTTCTTCCTTGTATTTTATTTGTTATGAGTCTTGGTCTCTGATAACCTCTGAACCCTGGAATAGAGGAAATTGAAAGTATCTGTGTTGGTGAGTTGGTTGACTTGTTGAGGCAAAGGATTTCCTCAGTTGATTTTCAATACATTAAATAGTTAGAGGTTTTGCTTGGGTTTCTCACTCGGGTTAGTCCTTAGTATTCCATTCATTGTTTATTTAGCAGATCTGTCATGTATCCATGTAATTCCGATTAAGGATTTTCCTTGGGTTTCTCACTCGGGTTATTTCTTGAAGCCATATTGACTGATATTGTGTATTAATAGATCTGCCATCCATGTAATTCCGATTGAGGATTTTGCTTGGGTTTCTCACTCGGATTATTTCTTAGTACTCTTTTTATTGTTTATTTCGCAGATCTGTCATGTATCTATGTATATAATTTCGATTGATCTTGATTCAGCCTTGTAACAAAGTGACAAGGCAGTTGGACCAAAATCACAATTCACGAGGCACGAGGTACCTCATAGTACAAGTACAATGATTTTTCTAGTTTTCTAATGTATGGCAGGAAGTTAGTGTCAAGCCGCTGCGCTGCTGCCTGAGTATGTACACGCAACGAGACAAAAACTAATTTGTCATCAATATGAATACATTATGTTTGGTAAGGTATTTGTAGTTGAAAAAAATACAAGTCGGGGCCCCAGGATTTCATAGCATTGGCGCCATTTCAATAGTTTATTTTATATAAATTCTCTGTTGTTTATTCTAAGAAGTAATGCAGAGGTCTCATACTAAAAAGGAGCGCTAACAGAACATGAGGCCGAATCAATAGTTTCTGTAGCTTATTTTTGATTATGTCAATTCACTGCTTCAGCCTCAAATTCCCAACCTGCCTGTTCGGAATCTGCTTATGAGCTTCATTCGAGTATTTGTCACTGACTCCCAATCCCAATCCTACCTAACATCACTTCAATACGTATTTACTATTTATACGTATGAACTGAGCTTGCAAAAAATCACATTTTTAACAAGCGTTGTTTAAACTCAACGAAAGTAAATTAAACCGATGACTGAAACTACTGGAGTTACTGAGCTTGAGTAGATTTGAATCTAGTTTATGCGCTCATATAACAATTGTCTCAAGTCTCAACCTCTCGAGTGCAATCCCACATATAGGTTCAATTTAATAACATGAAATCTAGGCCATCTCGGAATCTGACGTAACCTAACCTACCCTAAAATACAACGGCTGGAATAAGGAGTATCAGGCCGCTGGTACCCTCGCATTATCAATTACCTTGGTATACCCTCCCATGGTGCCCTCCTGCAGGTCAACGTAACGGTCGTTATTACAGGCTAAGCCTGTATATGTATTCGTTTTGTCCGTAGTATGAGTAGTAGTAGTAACAGTCTGGTGTACCACATTGTATTTTTTTTTAAAAAAACGTTGAAATAAAATTATCGTGCATTGTTGACAAACGCTTTGCATTGGTTGACTTGAAAATGCTAATTCAAATACATAATTCCAATACGGAGATTACATTGACTATGAGAGTATTTAAACTAGTATTAAGCGTAATGTTGTTTTCTTTAGGATATACTTGTTTCTTTAAGGATACTGTTGTTTCCTTAAGGGTACTAAGGTTACTGTTGCTTCCTTAAGGGCACTGTTGCCAGCTAATGTTTTACCCTTGCTAATCCTGTTCTTATCGGTGTTACAACCGTTTATTTACTGTTTCATTTCATTGTGAGTTAAATACATTTTCAAAGGATTAGATTATAAAACCGCGTTTGATCGTAATTTTGAGCGGAAGGTTACCAGCGGCCAGGTAACTCTTACTCTGACCAACGTAACATATCCTAACCTAACAAACCTAAAATCAGCTAACCTAACTTAAGAAAATATAATTCCATATTTAGCCTTGATAAAATAAAGTGGTGTTCAACTGACTGTGCTTAATTATGACATCATAAGTTTTGCCTAGGGCAAGTTGTAAGCCGTCAGCCGTAACGTAGGTCAATTCAAGTTTGTATCGTATACCAGGTAGTATTCTACCTACTTCCCGTTTTCATTACTCAAATTACTCCGAATTCTGATCAATTGATTGGGTTACGGCCGAGTCAATAAACTCGATTGTTATCATTTAGCAATGTAGGGCGGGATCCGCCGCGGTCTCTATTCCACTAGTACCAAGAATGCTTTTATGACAGTAAGGTCTAGACAAATATTTAAACGCCGGACTTCCTCGAACGAAACTCGATGCAAACGGCCATCCAAATATAAGCGATATGATTTAACGATCCGAACTTCTAGTAATACCCATAATACATGCGGAATATATACATATCATGTGAATATTAAACAATCCTACTCGAGAGTACAGTACGGACTCTCAATTGGCCTCATGTCTTGTAAACCTTTAATTTGAATGTTAGCCGAGCCGAGATATACGCTGCTTATTGGCAAGCTTCCTAATTTCCCAGGTTAATATATTTATTATAAACACTTATCGCTTCGTTTCCTTGTCTTTGTTCCCTATTTTAATGGAAAATCTTACTATACTAAAATATACTAAAATCCTGCTATAATATCCTTTCTTCAATTTGATGCTCCAGAACTAGCAACATACTTAAGCTTATGAATGGCTCTGGGCAGCCGGACTCCTGGTTATGCCAGCCTATTTCAATCGAACGCCATGCTAATTATCTAAATATCCTGCTGCAACGTGCAGTTATTGTTGGAGAGCATGAAGAGCATGCTGACAAGCTAAAGTATGTTTGAGTAAGTCAAAAAGTTCTTACGAGCGATTTTCTTTGGCCTGAGAGCTCGAACTATAGGACGATGGTTGGGTTGTCCGTCCCCAAGTCCTGCTCCTTCAGAGGACGCCAGCAAGTTTTCATAAACGAGCGTCAAATAGCTAGGCGGTATAACCTGTTTGGAGTGTTTTTTGATTTTCCTCGATTTGGCTTCCAAGGGCTGAACGGGAACCTCCAGTTGGAAAGGCAAGGGAAGCGGTCTTGGCAGCGGTAATGGTGGCAGATCCTGCAAAGTTGGCTCGGTATTGACCGCATTCTGCCGGTTTCTGTGCCGCTCGTGGCGATGACGGTGAGGCTGGACTGTGGTAGTTACAGCTTCCTCACCGTAAACCAGTGCGGCATCGAAGAGTAGCCCGAAGATGATTGGGAGCGTCAGCAGGGAAGCGTAGGTGGTCTTCATGGTTGATTCAAATTCCAAATAATGTTTATTAAAATAGAGCGTCTTATTGTGCAAAGGATCTGAACCTGCCCAATCGATTATTGGAAATGAATCAGGAAGCCGTTCCAACGTAGAACAAAGGTGTACGAGTATAGCTCGGAATACGGGGGCTGACTGACAGTTGACAATTGGCCGTGCTTGACAATGCAATCAAACGATTTCCCGTTTCTGGTGCCAGCTTTGGGTTAGGTGCTGCTTATGCTTGGCAAATTATACATTCGTACTTACTCCCTCTCGTCAACCTCTTCCCATGGCTTGGAGACACGGAGGCTTTGAGGGTTGCTTCGATCTAGGGCTATACAATGTTGTACGACACAGATAATTTGAGACAATGAGGTTCCTGGAAATTCACACGTTCCGTTTTGACTACTTGGCATATTCTTTTTTAGTTGTGCTAGAAAGCAAATCTTCCTCGTATAGGAAATGTTAATTCAACCAATTTTCTGCATATTTATGTTTGGAACTTAGGCATATGTGAGAAGGTGGCTGAAATGATATGCAAGCTTTACACCGGATTCTGTTGCAGACAGGCAATATGAAACCTCTGTAAGCTCTTGAGAAGATGCATTTTTTGAGATGAGATGATGATTCAGGCTTAAACTAGTCAATTAAGCAGATTTGTATAGACACGAATGGGAAATCTATTCGGTCTTGATCTTGAGCTATACCTGTCTTTGCTCTAGTCATGCTAAAATATTTATGTCTTCAAAACAGCCGACAATCCTTTTCTGGAACAGGGACAGGCGTCGGAAAATACAATGTCACGAATTCACGGAGCTTTATCATTAAGTAATAATAGCGATGAGGCGTGGTGTAGTCTCCAGCTTACATGACGTGATGTACGTCCATTTAACGAGTCTCGCTGCGTCGCGTCGGAATCAAAATCTGAGACGGAGGCTGTAATCGGAGTTGGTAACATGTTTCCATTCACGCAGCTACATTTTCATTCCTTTGGGCGGCTGTGACAATAGCATATACTTACTGTATTCCTTCCACAATTACTGCAGTGTGGATAACTGAATTTTTTAGAAATATTGTCAAGCTTATTATCCGTGCGATGCAAAAACTCGGCTACGAGTCGCCTAAGAAAATATTCGCACTATGACCTAGCTAAGACGTTAGATCCCGGTATTCCTAATGTTTAGAACATGTCCCGTTTTAATACGACCTCAATGTTGATTTACGTTATAGGTCAATATCCTGCAAGCGCACATAATTGTCACAGGGAATTCCGGTGAACGCTCTGAAATGTTTATAGGTTCGAACAAAATTCAGCAGTATCCTTCTAGCTCTGATATTTGGATTCTTTTCTACAGAAAAATCATTCAGTACGCCGTGATGAACGTAGTGCTAAGCTTAAAACGTACAATGCTTTAATGAAAAACGCGTAGCGTGCATAGAAAGTTTGGATGCAACTCGATCCTTTGCCTCCTCAGTAATATAAGGCATGTTGCAATACCTATAAATATTTGAGTGAAGTGGAAAGTTAGGAAATGTTGATACTTGAGACTTCAAAGTCAGATCTTTAATATAATTAGGATCCTTCTTTGTCTTTTTTAAAGTGTTTATGATTTTAATAGATTAAAAGGGAAACAAGTTTCATCAGTTTCAAAAACTCCTGATTCCACGTCTACGCTGCTACATAGACTTAATGGAAGGAGAATGAAGTGAGGGGCTCTTAATTGCTTAACATGTTTTTACTCCATTTACATTCACAGGGAGGCGTACATTTCAGCACATTCAGCCTCTCAGTCAATATCATAGACAATAGTTCATGAGCCTATTTCCAGAATAGAACAGATTGGAAATTGTACAAACTCCAAAAATCCTGCACTTGTGACCAATACCAAGTTGGAGAAAATGTAAACAATATATCAAAACCAAAACTTTCAATTCCATTTATTTTAACAGAGATGAGAAGGCTAGGCAAATATCTGCCCCTGTGCCTTGTCCCGTTCGATTCTGCGACAATAGACAATAGGGTAAAACGCTTTTGGGAACTACAGGAACCAAAATAGTTTCTAAACGTTTTCTACTATCTATATATGCTCGTCCTGGCTCGTTGGAAAACTACTTGATACACAAGACACAACACAAGATAAAATACAAATATATATAGTCTGTTGAATTTCCAACCTGGACAATTAGAATGCATGCATAAAGTTTGGCTTTTGGCCTTGTATTTGCAAAATATCTTAGCTTATACATACATAATCAACTCAACATGGGATGGGCCCTGTAACCAAAAGCAATTATTTGTAGTTTTAATTAATTTTTGTTAAAACAAATTTCGTAGTGCGGTAGTGTAAACAGTATTTTATGCACTGTGTGCAGGAATGTGATTATGTTCATTGAATTACAAGTATTAGTCTAACATAAATATATGCACGAGCATTGCAGTTGTCAAGTTCTCCGTAGCCAACTGTACGTCGGTTGATTTCACTAGCGCAATTATTGTCGCTTAGTCAATTTTCTCAAAACTCTCAAATATGGTTATAAGACAGTAGCTTTAGTACCTACTAATTAATTCCTGCTCAAATATCCAAATATTTTTCAACTTTTGTCGCCCTGTCGCTTCTTCTTCTCGTGTATCCAACTTTTGATTGTCAAAATTCTTAACCTTCCATTTTCGCTCAATTGTCGCTTGGTCATCTATTGCAAAACTGTAGGTTTCCTTTTGTTACCTATGCAGAGGTATCCAAAATTCTTACCCACGTGGTTTTTGCCAATCTGGACAGATTTAATAATTTTCACAAACTGGCAAACTTTTTTTTTGTATAATTTTGGCTAATTCTTGCGTGCCCAAAATGTCAACTATCGTTTGGTCAATTTTTTTTCATATATCCAATTAAAATTTGCTCAATATTTTGTGTATCCAAATTCCGAATTGTCGTAGAATGTTGGAGGAGGAAGGTAGTGAAAACAAGGAATTAGATTGAATTTACTCAAGGGTTAAGAAGAGGGGGAGTGATTGAATTCCAAGTTTTTGAGTCAGTTTTTTTCTGCCTCTCCTCGTCGTCTTTGTTGAATGCGAGAGTCTTAATGTAGTTGAGGCCTATTTTCTATTTATTTCTCTCCGGCTCCCGTACAACTTCCTTTCTCTTCTTAATGGTCTCGAGCGGAGAGAAAGTGTAGTGTTTCCACAGAGTTTCTCCGCAACCAGAGTCGAGGAGCCCAGCAGGCAAATCAAAATAAGTGTACATTCAGGCTGTCTGAGCAGAGACGAGGTGTTGGGTTCTGCTTAACCGCCTTCCTTCCCTCATTATTCTTCTCATCAGTCGAGCAGACGAGAGTTAATTTTTTTGAAAAAACATGCCTTCGGCTACTCCGGACCGAAAAGCGGCATGTCCTTCTGAGAATCACAATAGGCTTCACATGGTATCACGACGTTTCATAGCGGGACAATTCATAGCGCGACAATTCATAGCGCCCAATTCATAGCTGCGACAGTT